>SZWC01009869.1:67957-87394 GCA_023375785.1 Penium margaritaceum
CTTCTCTCTCTCTCTCTCTCTCTCTCTCTCTCTCCCTCTCTCTCCCCCTATTTCTCTATGATTTCAACTTCACATTTATTTAGTAACAAAACACTTCGATTTTGTATTCGTGTCATTGTTAGGCTTTTCTTTCTGTTCTAATCAAAATTTCTCCAGTACAAAGCGCCCGAGTTCATTTGTGGCTTATTACTGTCGTTATCCCTTGTAGTTACAGTTATTGTAAGTGTATTCAAAGTTTATGTCGAGCTGACCTGGTTATGGAGATTCTTGTAGCGATCAATCACCTGTCGACGGTGGCGAAAGATGATGACTGGGAGTTCTTTGTTGGACGATTGTGCCCAGAACGACGTCCCTACGGCGTTTTGTTGGTAGCCAAGCCTACACCGTTCCATTTCCCACCCCCCCTATTGCGAGGAATAGTGTATATGGGCTAGTGCGCTCAATTTGCCCAGGAAAGTGCACTTATTGTACACTGAGTGCGCGATTCTCCGCATCTGAAATGTAGACTGGTTTGCGACGTCCGTTTGCGAACAATCTGCAGGATTCGAAAGCAAAAGCGCTCATATGTGAATGAGAGATTTGCGTAAAGGTGATTGATGTCATTCGTGGTAATCATTCAGGAAGACCGACAACCTCTCTTGCAAGGATAATTTCTATTTCTAGGATAACAGTCATGTTTTGCTATACTTTACCAGTTTTATCTCAACAGTAATTTAAGTAGATTTGAATTCGGCGGCCCCTATATCTTAGATTCCACCTTCACGTTGAGACGTCTGAATCAAGTGATGAAAGAGAAGAGTCGTTAACCATGTTCGGACGATTGAAACCCCTTTTCTCTCTATAACCTGTTTTCCATGTCGGGAGGGCTGAACGTATCTTCTGTTACGAGTAGGTTTTGTCGATATGCGACTGATAGAAGATCAAAACATGGAGAGACAACTTTGTGTCACAGTTTTACTGCAACACAAAGTTGGTGCAACTCCGGTGGTCGCCCATTCGATTTGCGACAACCTAGTAGGTATGGACGACCCTCGTGCAATTCAAAGTTGTAGGTGCGAACGACACCCAATCTTGACCATACAGTACCTGGTCGTTTTGCAGAATTGAGGGCCCTATTGTGTAACCACNCGCGATCAAACAACATTCTTTAAGTCGGACAAAGTTCATTGTCAACGATATCGAAATGTACATTGTTGTACTGATTTTCGGGGACTGCAGTCCAGAACCTATGGTTTGGCACGCGTTATGAGCTTGTATGGTCGAAGCCTAATCTCACAAAGTGTATAGCTTCATTTTATCCACCCGTTGCCAGACAGTACTGATTTTCGTAGTGTCCTGAAACCTCCTTCTACATGGTTTGAAATTTGTCTCTGCCTATCCATTCTTTTCTCTCATCTGTATTGGATTTGCTAAAAAGCTTCAGTCATGCACATGAAGTGCAGAAAACACGTCCGCATATTTTCTTCGCTGCATCAGCCAACGGTGGTTGCTAAGCGATTCATCGTTTCCGAACACCAAGGTTCGCGACCAGAAATGTAGAGATTCGGAGTGGCAAAACGAAACGTTTGTCATCTCTTGACGAAACCAATTCAGTAGTGGCTTCCGGAAGTGTCCATACACTCAATGTGTGATAAGTGCACTCTACCACTCATTTGGAGTGCACTTGTCACATGCACTGCCCCCGTACACTGGGGGCCTTCTCTAGAACGCCTTGGGGGGACTCAAGTGACGAAACAGGCAGAATACTTCTGGTTAGATTCATCGCAAACGGTCATCGTTAAGTAGCCAGTCGTCGAGTTCGCGAAGCGATGAAAAGGACGATGCTCGCACAAAACAGACAGAGGAAGTGAGCAATGAAAGACGTGGTACTATTTTGAAGTTTAATACAGATGTAACATCGGCAAAGTGTTAGTACATCTCTACGTCCAAACATGATTTTTAGGAGTGCAATGCTAAACAATCCGTGTGAAAGACGTTCACACTGCACCAAGTATGACTGTTTTTTCTTCAGGTATGCTTTTACATATAAGTGCTGAATAATATACTTGGATTGGCCCCTAAAGAAAAAAATAATTACACAATGTAATATGAAATATGGAGATAGATGTTAACCTGAAATTTTTACTAGGTACAACACAGTGATAATAAGGGATGGTTTTGGCCACATAGGAAAGGAATCAATGTAGACTAAGACATATGAGACAAATTAGCGCACTGAGTGCGCACTTAGTGTACTTTTGTGTGGTGACTGAGCGCACGCACCACATACACTAGACCCACACACTGAGGTACCTCTTAAGGAGCCATCGTTTTGGCCACATAAGACAAAAGTCAGATTATGCTGGGACACATGAGAAAAAATCACACACTGAGTTCGCTAATCGTGTACTTCTGTATGGTGACGGAGCGCACTTCCCACATACANGGCCATGTAGGACAAAAGGAAAGGTACTTGACGACATATGAGACAAAAGAGTGCACTGAGTGCGCTTTTGGTGTACTTTTGTAAGGTGACTGAGCGCACTCACCACATACACTAGCCCCACGCACTAAGGTACCTCTGAAGGAATGATATTTTTGGCCATGTAAAACAAAACTCAGATTTTTCTAGGACACATGAGACAAATTCATACACAAAGTGCGCTTGTAGTGCACTTCTGTATGGTGACAGAGCGCACTTCCCACATACACAAGCCCCACGCACTGACGTCCCTCCAACGAAGAGAAATTGGCATCCATATAAGACAAAAGTACACTCCTGTCATGCACAATGAAAGGAGTGCAGGGACAAGTGCAAAGTACTCCCTTTAATGAGAGAACACTCGATGCACACACTGCAAAACCAGAATATGATATGGCCTCGATTAACCATACTTCCTGAATGTTTCTGACTCGTGTCGTGCTTTGTCTACATACATTGTACATTGCATAACATTGTTTTCATGGTCAATGACATATAATCACTTTAGCTGACAATGGCGCATGATAGCCACACTCTAGCAGAAGGCAGCTTGACCGTCCCTCCTTGCAAAATCGAAGGGTGGTTGGACGCCACCCCTCACCATGGCGAGGGTTAGCGACAGCCAACCCTTTGCTGGCCACTTCCCAGCTGGACGGCATGTGGCCGGTCATGTGACCGGCTGGCAATCTGCCAGCCACATGTTGGCCGCCGGTTGAGTCAGTCGCTCGATCTGCGGCCAGGAGGTCGCGAGGCCTTGAGGTCTAAGGCTTATGGCATTGAGCCCTTGCCCTTGCATTCTTCTCCTTGCCTCCTCAAATGAGCGTGGTGAATGATGGAGAATGAGGGCGAGACAGAAAGGCACGAGATAAAAGTAAAGCACCGTCACAAAAATGCCAGACGTGCCTCGCATGTGACCATTTAGTGTTTTCGCATCAAAACCAAAGTTGCAGTTTGTTTAATACGGATTTTAACTTGTAAACACGGAAAAAATTTGTTACCTCGTGAGATCTACGTAATATCCACTTCATTTTAGACCCATAATGAATAAGGCAAAAGGCAAAAGGTAAAAGGCAAAGGCAAAGGGCACAGGGCAAAAGGCAAAAGGCAAAAGGCAAACGACAAAAGGAAAAAGGCAAAAGACAAAAGGCAAAAGGCAAAAGGCAAAAGGCCAAAGGCAAAAGGCAAAAGGCAAAGGAAGGTAAAAGGCAAAAGGCAAAAGGCAAAAGGCAAAAAGCAAAAAGCAAAATGCAAAAAACAAAAGGCAGAAGGCAAAAGGCAAAAAGCAAAAAGCAAAAGGTAAAAGGTAAAAGACAAAAGGAAAAGAGGAAATGGAAAAAGGAAAAAGGCAAAAGCCAAACATAGCTAGAAGGTAGAAGGCAAAAGGATAAAGGCAAAAGGGAAAAGGCAAAAGGGAAAAGGCAAAAGGCAAAAAGAAAAAGGCAAAAGGCAAAAGGCAAAAGGTAAAGGGCAGAAGATAAAAAGCAGAAGGCAAAAGGAAGAAGGAAAAAGACAGAATGCAAAAGGCAAAAGGCAAAAGGCCAAAGGCAAAGGCACAAGGCAAAAAGGCAAAAGGCAATAGGTAAAAGGCAAAAGCAAAAACGCAAAAGGCAAAAGGTAAAAGGAGAAAAGAAATAGGCAAAAGAACTAATGCAAAAGGGAAAAGAGAAAAGACAAAGTGCGGAAAGCAAAAGGCAAGAGGCAAAAGGCAAAAGGAAAAGGCAAGAGGAAAATAGCAGAAGGCAAAAGGCAAAAGGCAAAGGGAAAAGGGCAAAGGGCAAAAGGCAAAATGCAAAGGGCAAAAGGCAAAAGGCAAAAGGCAAAAGGCAAAGGGCAAAAGGCAAAAGGCAAATTGCAAAAGGCAAAAGGCAAAAGGAGAAAGGCAAAAGACAAAAGGAGAAAGGCAGAAGGCAAACGGCAAAGGGCAAAAGGCAAATGGAAAAAGGCAAAAGGCAGAAGGCAAAAGGCAAAAGACAAAAGGCAAAAGGCAAACGGCAAAAGCTTAAAGGCAAAAGGCAAAAGGCAAAAGAAAAAAGGTGAAAGAACCAATGCAAAAAACAAAGATAAAAAGCAAAAAGCAGAAGGCAAAAGGCAAAAGGCAAAAGGCAAAAGGCAACAGGCAAAGGGAAAATGGCAAAAGGCAAAAGGCAAAAGGCAAAGGGAAAAGGGCAAAAGGCAAAAGGGAAGGGGCAGAAGGCAAAAGGCAAAAGGCAAAGGGCGAAAGGCAAAAGGCAAATGGCAAAATGAAAAAGGCAAAAGGCAAAAGGCAAAAGGAAAAAGGCAAAAGGCAAAGGGAAAAGGGCAAAAGGCAAAAGGGAAGGGGCAGAAGGCAAAAGGCAAAAGGCAAAGGGCGAAAGGCAAAAGGCAAATGGCAAAATGAAAAAGGCAAAAGGCAAAAGGCAAAAGGAAAAAGGCAAAAGGCAAAGGGAAAAGGGAAAAAGGAAAAAGGCAAAGGGCAAAAGGAGAAAGGCAAAAGGCAAAGGGCAAAATGCAAAAGGCAAAAGGCAAAAGGCGGAAGACAAAAGGACAAAGGCAAAAGGAAAAGGGTAAAATGAAAAGGGCAAAAGGAAAAAGGCAAACCGAAAAAGGCAAACGGCAAAAGGTAAAGGGCAGAAGACAAAAAACAGAAGGTAAAAGGAAGAAGGAAAAAGACAGAATGCAAAAGGCAAAAGGCAAAAGGCCAAAGGCAAAGGCACAAGGCAAAAAGGCAAAAGGCAATAGGTAAAAGGCAAAAGGAAAAAAGCAAAAGGCAAAAGGCAAACGGCAAAAGGCAAAAGGCAAAAGGCAAAAGGCAAAAGAACTAATGCAAAAGGGAAAAGAGAAAAGGCAAAATGCGGAAAGCAAAAGGCAAGAGGCAAAAGGCACGAGGAAAAGGCAAGAGGAAAAGAGCAAAAGGCAAAAGGCAAAAGGCAAAGGGAAAAGGGCAAAGGGCAAAAGGCAAAATGCAAAGGGTAAAAGGCAAAAGGCAAAAGGCAAAAGGCAAAGGGCAAAGGCAAATGGCAAAGGAGAAAAGGCAAAAGGTAAAAGGCAAAAGGCAAAAGGCAAAAGGAAAAAGGCAAAAGACAAAAGACAAAAGGAGAAAGGCAGAAGGCAAACGACAAAGGGCAAAAGGAAAATGGAAAAAGGCAAAAGGCAGAAGGCAAAAGGCAAAAGGCAAAAGGAAAAAGGAAAACGGCAAAAGCCAAAAGGCAAAAGGCAAAAGGAAAAAGGCAAAGGAACCAATGCAAAACACAAGAATAAAAAGCAAAATGCGGAAGGCAAAAGGCAAGAGGCAAAAGGCAAAAGGCAAAACGCAAAAGGAAAGAGGCAAAAGGCAAAAGACAAAAGGCAAAGGGAAAAGGGCAACAGGCGAAAGGGAAGGGGCAGAAGGAAAAAGGCAAAAGGCAAAGGGTCAAAGGCAAAAGGCAAATGACAAAATGAAAAAGGCAAAAGGCAAAAGGCAAAAGGCAAAAGGCAAAGGGAAAAGGGAAAAAGGAAAAAGGCAAAAGGCAAAAGGAGAAAGGCAAAAGGCAAAAAGAAAAATGCAAAAGGCAAAAGGCAAAAGGTGGAAGGCAAAAGGACAAAGGCAAAAGGAAAAGGGTAAAATGAAAAAGGCAAAAGGAAAAAGGCAAACCGCAAAAGGCAAAAGGCAAAAGGCAAAAGGAAAAAGGCACAGGGCAAAAGGAAAAAGGCAGAGGAAGGCAAAAGGAAAAAAGGCAAACGACAACAGGCAAGAGGAAAAAGGCAAAAAGAAGAAGGCAAAAGACAAAAGGCAGAAGGCAAAAGGCAAAAGGCAAAAGGCAAAAGGAAAGAGGCGAAAGGCCAAGGAAGGCAACAAACAAAAGGCAAAAGGCAAAAAGGAGGAGGGCGAAAGGCAAAAGTCAAAAGTCATAAGGAAAAAGTAAAATGGCAAAATGAATAAGGCAAAGGGAAGCAAAGGGAAAAAGGTAAAGGCAAAGAAGAAGGCACAAGGCAAAAGGCAAAAGGAAAAATGCACAAGGAAAAAGGCATAAGGCAAAAGGCAAAAGACAAAAGGCAAAAGGCAAAAGACAAAAGGCAAAAGGCAAAAGGAAAAAGGCAAAAGGCAAAAGAGAAAAGGCAAAAGAACCGATGCAAAGGGCAAAATGAAAACGGCAAAAGGCAAAGGGCAAAAGGCAAAAGGTAAAAAAGCAAAGGGCAAAATGCAAAAGGCAAAAGGCAAAAGGCAAGAGGCAAACGGCAAAAGGCAAAAGGCAAAAGGCAAAAGGCAAAGGGAAAAGGGCACAAGGCAAAAGGAAGAAGGCAAAAGAAGAAATGCAAAAGGCAAAAGGCAAAAGGCAAAAGGCAAAAGACAAAAAGCAAAAGGCCAAAGGCAGAAGGCATAAGTCTAAAGTCTAAACGCAAAATTTAAAAGGAAAAAGGAAAGATGAATAAGGCAAACGGCATAAGGCAAAAGGAAAAGGGGAAAAGGCAGAGGGAAAATGGCAAAGGGAAAAGGAAGTTAAAAGGAAAAATACAAAAGGGAAAAGGCAAAACGCAAAAGGCAAAAGAAGGCATAAGGAGTAAGGAAAAAGGCAAAAGGCAAAAGGTAAAAGGAGAAAGGCAAAAAGTAAAAGGAAAAGGGCAAAATGCAAGAGGCAAAAGGTAAAAGGCACATGGAGGCGAATGCCTAAAGCAAAAAGGCAAATGGAGAAAGGCAAAAGGCAAAAGGCAAAAGGTAAAAGACAAAAGGAAAAGGGCAAAAGGTAAAGGAAGGAAAAAGGTAAAAGGCAAATGGCAAAGTTAAAAGGGCAAAAGGAAAAATGCAAAAGTCAAAAGGCAAAAGAAAAACTGGCAAGGGAAGGCAAAGGGTAAAAGGCCAAAGGCAAAGGCAAAAGGCAAAAGGCAAAAGGTACAAGGCAAAAGGCAAAATGAAAAGGGCCAAAGGCAAATGTCAAAAGGCACAAGGAAAAAGGCAAAAGGTAAACGGAAAAAGGCAAAAGAACCAATGCAAAAGGAAGAAGGCAAAAGGCAGAAGGCAAAATGTACAAGGCAAAAGGAAAAAGGAAAAGGGGAAAAGGCAAAAGGAAAAAGGCAAGAGGAAAAAGGAAAAAGAACCATTTCAAAAGGAAAAAAGCAAAAGGCAGAAGGCAAAAGGCAAAACGCAAAAGCTAAAAGGCAAAAGGCAAAGGGAAAAAGGCAAAAGGCAAAAGGCAAAGGGCAAAGGGCAAAGGGCAAAAGGAAAAACGCAAAAGGCAAAAGGCAAAAGGCAAAAGGAAAAGGGTAAAAGGAAAAAGGCAAAAGGAGAAAGGCGAACAGCAAAAGGAAAAAAGAAAAAGGTAAAAAGGAAAAAACACAAACAAAGGAAAAAAGAAAAAGGCAAAAGGCAAAAGGCAAAAGGCAAAGGAAGGAAAAAGGAGAAAGGACATATGCAAAAGGCAAACAGCAGAAGGCAAAAAGCATAAGGCAAAAGGCAAAAGGGAAAAGGAAAACGACAAAAGGCAAAAGGCACAGGAAGGTAAAAGGCAAAAGGAAAAAGGCAAAAGGCAGAAGGCCGAAGGCAAAACGCAAAAGCTAAAAGGCAAAAGGCAAAGGGAAAAAGGCAAAAGGCAAAAGGCAAAGGGCAAAGGGCAAAAGGAAAAATGCAAAAGGCAAAAGGCAAAAGGCAAAAGGCAAAAGGCAAAAGGCAAAGGGTAAAAGGAAAAACGCAAATGGAGAAAGGCAAACGGCAAAAGGAAAAAAGGCAAAAGGAAAAATGAAGAAGGTCAAAAGGAAGAACACAAAGGAAGGAAAAAAGAAAAAGGCAAAAGGCAAAAGGCAAAAGGCAAAGGAAGGAAAAAGGAAAAAGGACGAATGCAAAAGGCAAACAGCAAAAGGCAAAAAGCATAAGGCAAAAGGCAAAAGGCAAAAGGAAAACGGCAAAAGGCAAAAGGCACAGGAAGGTAAAAGGCAAAAGGAAAAAGGCAAAAGACAAAAGGCAAACGGCAGAAGGCAAAACGAAAAAGGCAAAAGGAAAAAGGCAAAAGAGAAACGAAGGCAAAAGGCAAAAGGCAAAAGTCAAAAGGCAAAAGAAAAAAGGCAAAGGAAGGCACAGGGAAAAGGGAAAAAGGAAAAGGCAAAAGGCACAAGGCAAAAGGCAAAGAGCAAAAGGCAAAAGGCAAAAGGCAAAAGGCAAAACGTAGTAGGACAAAGGCAAAAGGCAAAAGGCAAAAGGCAAAAGGCAAAGGGCGAAAGGCAAAAGACAAAGGGCAAAAGGGACAAGGGAAATGAACCAATGCAAAAGACAAAAGGCAAAAGGCAAAATGCGGGAGGCAAAAGGCAAGATGCAAAAGGAAAAAGGCAAGAGGCAAAAGGCAAAGGGCGAAAGGCAAAAGGCAAAAGGCAAAGGGAAAAGAGAACGAGGCTGAAGGCAAAATGCAAAGTGCAAAAGGCAAAGGGAAAAGGGCAAAAGACAAAAGGCAAAAATCAGAAGGAGAAGGGAAAAAGAGAAAAGGCAAAAGGGTAAAGACAAAAGGCAAAAGGAAAAAGGCAGAAGGAAAAAGGACAAAGGAAAAAGGCAAAAGGAAAAAGGAAAAATTCAAAGGCAAAAGGTAAAAGGCAAAAGGAAGAAGGCAAACGAAGGCAAAAGACTAAAGGCAAAGGGCAAAAAGCAAAAGACAAAAGGCAAAAGGCAAGAGGAAAAAGGCAATAGGAAAAAGGCAAAAGGGAAAAGGAGAAAAAGGCAAAAGGAGGAAGGCAAAAGGAGGAAGGCAAAAGGCAAAGGTCAAAAGGCAAAAGGAAAAAGGCAAAAGTCAAAGGCAAAAGGCAAAAGGCAAAAGGAAGAAGGCAAACGAAGGCAAAAGGCAAAAAGCAAAAGGCAAAAGGCAAAAGGCAAGAGGAAAAAGGCAAAAGGAAATAGGCAAAAGGGAAAAGGAGAAAAAGGCACAAGGAGGAAGGCAAAAGGAGAAAGGCAAAAGGCAAAGGTCAAAAGGCAAAAGGAAAAAGGAAAAAGTCAAAGGCAAAAGGCAAAAGGCAAACGGAAAAGGGCAAAAGGGAAAAGGTAAAAGGCAAAAGGTAAAGGGAATGTTTTAAGAGGCAAATACAAAAGGGCAAAAGGCAAAAGGAAATAGGCAAAAGGAAAAAGGCAAAAGGCAGAAGGCAAGGGGAAAAGGGCAAAAGGCAAAAGGCAAGAGGCAAAAGGCAAAATGCAAAAGGCAGAAGGCAAAAGGACACAGGCAAAAGGCAAAAATCAAAAGGAAAAAGGCAAAAGTCAAAGGAAAAAGGCAAAAGGCAAAGGGAAACAGGCAAAAGGCAAAAAGCAAAGGGCAAAATGAAAAAGTCAAAAAGAAAAAGGCAAAGCCAAAAAGGGAAAGGGCAGAAGGAAAAAGGAAAAAGGAAAAAGGCAAAAGGCAAAGGGAAGAGGCCAAAAGGCAAAAGGCAAAAGGAAAAAGGCAAGAGGCAAAAGGCAAAAGGCAAAAGGCAAAGGGAAAAGGGCAAAATGCAAAAGGAAAAAGGCAAAAGGAGAAAGGCAAAAGGCAAAAGGCAAAAGGCAAAAGCCAGAAGGAGAAAGGCAAAAGGCAAAAGGCAACAGGTCTAAGGAAAAAGGCAAAAGGCAAAAGGCAAAAGGGAAAGGGCAAAGGGAAAAAGGCAAAAGGCAACAGAAGGCAAAAGGAAAAAGGAAAAAGGTAAAGGAAGGCAAAAGGAATAGGAAAAAGGCAAAAGGAAAAAGGCAAAAGGCAAAAATAAAAAGGCAAAAGGAACGGAAAGGCAAAAGGGAAAAGGCAAAAGGAAACAGGAAGAAGACAAAGGAAGGCAAAATTCAAAAGGCAGAAGGCAAAAGGACAAAGGCAAAAGGCATAAGGCAAAATAAAACAGGCAAAAGGCAAAAGGCAAAAGGCAAAGGGAAGAAGGAATAAGTCTAAAGGCAAAAGCAAAAAGGTGAAAGGAAAAAGGCAAAAGGCAAAAGGCAAACGGTAAAAGGCAAAAGGAAACAGGCAAAATGAAGAAGGCAAAGGACAAAAGGAAAAAGGCAAAGGAAGGCAAAAGGAAAAGGGCAAAAGGCTCTAGGAAAAAGGCAAAGGAAGGGAAAAAGGAAAAAGCCAAAAGGCATAAGGCAAAAGGCAAAAGGCAAAAGGCGAAAAGTAACAGGCAAAAGGCAAAAGCAAAAAGGCAAAAGGCAAAAATCAAAAGGAAAAAGGAAAAAGGCAAAGGAAGGCAAAGGGAAAAAGGCAAAAGGCAAAGGCAAAAGGTACAAGGCAAAAGGCAAAAGGAAAAAGGCAAAGGGGAAAAAGCAAAAGGCAAAAGGCAGAAGGCAAAAGGCTAAACGCAAAAGGAAAAGGGCAAAGGTCAAAGGGAAAAAGGCAAAACGCAAAAGGCAAAAGACAAAAGGCAAAAGGCAAAGGGCAAAAGGAAAAAGGCAAAAGGCAAAAGGAGAAAGGCAGAAGGCAAACGGCAAAGGGAAAAAGGCAAATGGAAAAAGGCAAAAGGCAAAAGGCAAACGGCAAACGGCAAAAGCCAAAAGGCAAAAGGCAAAAGGAAAATGGCAAAAAAACCAATGCAAAACAGAAAAATCAAAAGCAAAAAGCGGAAGGCAAAAGGCAAGAGGCAAAAGGCAAAAGGCAAAAGGCAAAAGGAAAAGGGTAAAAGGCAAAAGGCAAAAGGCAAAGGGAAAAGGGCAAAAGGCGAAAGGGAAGGGGCAGAAGGCAAAAGGCAAAAGGCAAAAGGCAAACGGCAAAATGAAAAAGGCAAAAGGCAAAAGGAAAAAGGCACAGGGTAAAAGGAAAAAGGCAAAGGAAGGAAAAAGGAAAAAAGGAAAAAGACAACAGGCAAGAAGAAAAAGGCATGAAGAAGAAGGCAAAAGGCAAAGGGCATAAGGCAAAAGACAAGAGGCAAAAGGCAGAAGGAAAGAGGCGAAAGGCAAAGGAAGGCAAAAAACAAAAGGCAAAAGACAAAAAGGAGGAGGGAGAAAGGCAAAAGTCAAAAGTCATAAGGAAAAAGTAAAAAGGCAAAAGGAATAAGGCAAAGGAAGGCAAAGGGAAAAAGGTAAAGGCAAAGAAGAAGGCACAAGGCAAAAGGCAAAAGGAAGAATGCACAAGGAAAAAGGAATAAGGCAAAAGGCAAAGGGCAAAAGGCAAAAGGAAAAAGAAAAAAGGCAAAAGGAAAAAGGCAAAAGGCAGAAGGGAAAAGGCAAAAGAACCGATGCAAAGGGCAAAATGAAAAAGGCAAAAGGCAAAGGGAAAAAGGCAAAAGTTAAAAAAGCAAAGGGCAAAATGAAAAAGGCAAAAGGCAAAAGGCAAGGGCCAAGCGGGAAAAGGCAAAAGGCAAAGGGAAAAGGGCACAAGGCAAAAGGCAAAAGGCAGAAGAAGAAATGCAAAAGGCAAAAGGCAAAAGGCAGAAGGCAAAAGGACAAAGGCAAAAGGCAAAAGGCAAAAGGCAAAAGGCAAAAGGGAAAAGGCAAAGGCCAAAAGGCAAAAGGAAAAAGGCCAAAGGCAGAAGGCATAAGTCTAAAGTCTAAACGCAAAGTTTAAAAGGAAAAAGGAAAAATGAATAAGGCAAACGGCATAAGGCAAAAGGAAAAGGGGAAAAGGCAGAGGGAAAATGGCAAAAGGAAAAGGAAGTTAAAAGGAAAAATGCATTGGGCAAAAAAGGAAAAAGGCAAAAGGCAAAACAAGGCATAAGGAGAAATGCAAAAGGCAAAAGGCAAAGGGTAAAAGGAGAAAGGCAAAAAGTAAAAGGAAAAGGGCAAAAGGCAAGAGGCAAAAGGTAAAAGGCACAGGGAGGCAAATGCCAAAAGCAAAAAGGCAAGAGGAGAAAGGCAAAAGGCAAAAGGCAAAAGGTAAAAGACAAAAGGAAAAAGGCAAAAGGAAGAGGAAGGAAAAATGTAAAAAGCAAATGGCAAAATCAAAAGGGCAAAAGGAAAAATGCAAAAGTCAAAAGGCATAAAAAAATGGCAAGGGAAGGCAAAGGGAAAAAGGCAAAAGGCAAAGGCAAAAGGCAAAAGGCAAAAGGTACAAGGCAAAAGGCAAAAGGTAAAGGGAAAAAGGCAAATGTCAAAAGGCAGAAGGCAAAAGGCAAAAGGCAAAAACTAAAAGGCAGAAGAACCAATGCAAAAGGAAAAAGGCAAAAGGCGGAAGGCAAAAGGCACAAGGCAAAAGGCAAAAGGAAAAGGGCAAAAGGTAAAAGTCAGAAGGCAAAAGGCAAAAGGCAAAAGGAAAAAGGCAAAATAACCAATGCAAAAGGAAAAAGACAAAAGTCAAAGGCAAAAGGAAAAAGGAAAAAGGAAGAAGGCAAACGAAGGCAAAAGACAAAAGGCAAAAGGCAAAAAGCAAAAGGCAAAAGGCAAAAGGCAAGAGGCAAAAGGCAAAAGGAAAAAGGCAAATGGGAAAAGGAGAATAAGGCAAAAGGAGGAAGGCAAAAGGCAAAAGTCAAAAGGCAAAAGGAAAAAAGCAAAAGTCAAAGGCAAAAGGCTAAAGGCAAAAGGAAGAAGTCAAAGGAAGGAAAAAGGCAACAGAAAAAAGGCGAAAGGCATAAGTCTAAATGCACAAGGCAAAAGGCAAAAGGTAATAGGAAAAAATCAGAAGGCAAAAGGCAAATGGAAAAAGGCAAAAGGTAAAATGCAAAAGACAAAGGGAAAAGGGAAAAAGGAAACAGGTAAAAATCAAAAGGTAAAGGGAAAAACTTGAAAGGCAAAGATAAAAGGGCAAAAGGCAAAAGGCAAAAGGCAAAAGGCAGAAGGCAAGGGGAAAAGGGCAAAAGGCAAAAGGCAAGAGGCATAAGGCAAAAGGGAAAAGGCAAAAGGCAGATGGCAAAAGGACACAGGCAAAATGCAAAAATCAAAAGGAAAAAGGCAAAAGTCAAACGAAAAAGGCAAAAGGAAAAGGGAAAAAGGCAAAAGGCAAAAATCAAAGGGCAAAATGCAACAGGCAAAAAGAAAAAGGCAAAGCCAAAAAGGGAAAAGGCAGAAGGAAAAAGGAAAAAGGGAAAAGGAAAAAGACAAAAGGCAAAAGGAAAAGGCCAAAAAGCAAAAGGCAAAAGGCAAAAGGAAAAAGGCAAAAGGCAAAAGGCAAAAGGAAAAAGGCAAAAGGCAGAAGCCAAAAGGACAAAGGCAAAAGGAAAAAGGCAAAAGGAAAAAGGCAAAAGGCAAAAGGAAATAGGCAAAAAGAAAAAGGCAAAGGAAGGCAAAAGGCAAAAGGCAAAAGGAAAAACGCATAAGTCTAAAGGCAAAAGGCAACAGGTTTAAGGAAAAAGGCAAAATGCAAAAGGCAAAAGGGAAAGGGCAAATGGAAAAAGGCAAAAGGCAACAAAAGGCAAAAGGAAAAAGGAAAAAGGTAAAGGAAGGCAAAAGGGATAGGAAAAAGGCAAAAGGAAAAAGGCAAAAGGCAAAAATGAAAAGGCAAAAGGAACGGAAAGGCAAAAGGAAAGAGGAAGAAGACAAAGGAAGGCAAAGGGCAAAAGGGAAAAGGCAGAAGTCTAAAGGCAAAAGGCAAAAGGTAATAGGAAAAATGCAAAAAGCAAAGGCAAGAGGAAATAGGATAAAGGCAAAAGGAAATAGGCAAAAGGCAAAAGGCAAAAGGGGAAAAGCAAAGGGCAAAAGGCAAAAGGTAATGGAAGGCAAAAGAAAAAAGACAAAAGGCAAAGGAAGGAAAAAGGGAGAGGAAAAAGGCACAGGGCAAAAGGCAAAATGCAAAAAGCAAAAGTCAAAAGACACAGGTTGGATAAAGGCAAAAGTCCAAAGGCAAAAGGAAAAAGGGAAAGGAAGGCAAAGGCAAAAAGGTAAAAGGCAAAGGCAAAAGGGAAAAAGGCGAAAGGCGAAAGGCAAAAGGCAAGAGGACCAAGGCAAAAGGCAAAAGGCAAAAGACAAAAGGCAAAGGGCAGAAGGCAAAAGGCAAAAGGAAAAAGGCAAAGGGAAAAGGGCCAAAGGCCAAAGGCAAAAGGCAAGAGGAGAAAGGCAAAAGGCATAAGGCAAGAGGGAAAAGGGCAAAGGGAAAATGACAAAAGGCAGAAGGCAAAAGGACTAAGGCAAAAGGCATAAGGCAAAATAAAACAGGAAAAAGGCAAAAGGCAAAAGGCAAAAGGCAAAAGGCAAAAGGCAGAAGGCATAAGTTTAAAGGAAAAAGCGAAAACGTGAAAGGAAAAAGGCAAAAGGCAAACGGCAAAAGGCAAAAGGCAACAGGCAAAAGGAAACAGGAAAAGGGCAAAAGGAAAAAGGCAAAGGAAGGCCAAAGGAAAATGGCAAAAGGCACAAGGAAAAAGGCAAAGGAAGGGAAAAGGAAAAGGCCAAAAGGCAAAAGGCAAAAGGGAAAAAGTAACAGGCAAAAGGCAAAAGCAAAAAGGCAAAAGGCAAAAGTCAAAAAGAAAAAGGAAAAAGGCAAAGGAAGGCAAAGGGAAAAAGGCAAAAGGCAAAGGCAAAAGGTACAGGGCAAAAGGCAAAAGGCAAAAGGAAAAATGCAAAGGGCAAAAGGTAAAATGCAAAAGGAAAAGGGCAAAGGTCAAAGGGAAAAAGGCAAAACACAAAAGGCAAAAGACACAAGGCAAAAGGCAAAGGGCAAAAGGAAAAAGGCAAAAGGCAAAGGGCAAAATGCAAAAGGCAAAAGGCAAAAGGCAAAAGGGAAAAGGCAAAAGGCAAAAGGCAAAAGGCAAAAGGCAAAAGGACAAATGCAGAAGGCATAAGTCTAAAGTCTAAACGCAAAATCTAAAAGGAAAAAGGAAAAATGAATAACGCAAACGGCATAGAGCAAAAGGGAAAAGGGAAAAGGCAGAGGGAAAATGGCAAAAGGAAAAGGAAGTTAAAAGGAAAAATGCAAAAGGCAAAAGGCAAAAGGCAAAAGGCAAAAGGCAAAAGGTAAAAGAAGGCATAAGGAGAAAGGCCGAAGGCAAAAGGGAAAAGGTAAAAGGGGAAAGGCAAAAAGCGAAAGGAAAAGGGCAAAAGGCAAGAGGCAAAAGGTAAAAGGCACAGGGAGGTGAATGCCAAAAGCAAAAAGGCAAGAGGAGAAAGGCAAAAGGCAAAAGGCAAAAGGTAAATGACAAAAGGAAAAAGGCAAAAGGTAAAGGAAGGAAAAAGGTAAAAGGCAAATGGGAAAACTAAAAGGGCAAAAGGAAAAATGCAAAAGTCAAAAGGCAAAAAAACATGGCAAGGGAAGGCAAAGGGAAAAAGGCAAAAGGCAAAGGCAAAAGGCAAAAGGCAAAAGGTACAAGGCAAAAGGCAAAAGGAAAAGGGCAAAAGGCAAATGTCGAAAGGCACAAGGCAAAAGGCAAAAGGTAAAAGGAAAAGGCAAAAGAACCAATGCAAAATGAAAAAGGCAAAAGGCAGAAGGCAAAAAGGCACAAGGCAAAACGCAAAAAGAAAAGGGCAAAAGGCAAAAGGTAGAAGGCAAAAGGCAAAAGGCAAAAGGAAAAAGGCAAAAGAACCAATGCAAAAGGAAAAAGGCAAAAGGCAGAAGGCAAAAGGCATAACGCAAAAGCTAAAAGGCAAAAGGCAAAGGGAAAGAGGCAAAAGGCAAAAGGCAAAGGGCAAAGGGACAAAGGAAAAATTCAAAAGGCAAAAGGCAAAAGGCAAAAGGCAAAAGGCAAAAGGCAAAAGGCAAAGGGTAAAAGGAAAAAGGCAAAAGGAGAAAGCAAAACGGCAAAAGGGAAAAAAGGCAAAAGGAAAAACGAACAAGGTCAAAAGAAAAAACACAAAGGAAGGAAAAAAGAAAAATGCAAAAGGCAAAAGGCAAAAGGCAAAGGAAGGAAAAGGGAAAAAGGACAATTGCAAAAGGCAAACAGAAAAAGGCAAAAAGCATAAGGCAAAAGGCAAAAGGAAAACGGCAAAAGGCAAAAGGCACAGGAAGGTAAAAGGCAAAATTTAAAAGGCACAAGGCAAAAGGCAAACGGCAGAAGGCAAAACGCAAAAGGCAAAAGGAAAAAGGAAAAAGAGAAAGGAAGGCAATAGGCAAAAGACAAAAGTCAAAAGGAAAAGGGCAAAAGGCAAAAGGCAAAAGTCAAAAGGCAAAAGGAAAAGGCAAAGGAAGGCAATGGGAAAAGGGTAAAAGGAAGAGGCAAAAGGCACAAGGCAAAAGGCAAAGAGCAAATGGCAAAAGGCAAAAGGCGAAAGGCAAAACGCAGTAGGACAAAGGCAAAAGGCAAAGGGCAAAAGGCAGAGGGCGAATGGCAAGAGGCAAAAGGCAAAAGGAAAAAGGCAAAAGGGAAAAGGAGAAAAGGGCAAAAGGAGGAAGGCAAAAGGCAAAAGTCAAAAGGCAAAAGGAAAAAGGCAAAAGTCAAAGGCAAAAGGCAAAAGGCAAAAGGAAGAAATCAAAGGAAGGAAAAAGGCAAAAGAAAAAAGGCGAAAGGCAAAAGTCGAAAGGCACAAGGCAAAAGACAAAAGGTAATAGGAAGAAGGCAAAAGGCAAAAGGCAAATGGCAAAAGGCAAAAGGCAAAAGGCAGAAGGCAAAGGGAAAAGGGCAAAAGGAAAATGGTAAAAGGCAAAAGGTAAAGGGAAAAACTTAAAATGCGAAAACAAAAAGGCAAAAGGCAAAAGGCAAAAGGCAAAAGGCAGAAGGCAAGGGTAAAATGACAAAAGGCAAAAGCCAAGAGGCAAAAGGCAAAAGGAAAAAGGCAAAAGGCAGAAGGCAAAAGGACTCGAGCAAAAGGCAAAACTCAAAAGGAAAAAGGCAAAAGTCAAAGGAAAAAGGCAAAAGGCAAAGGGAAAAAGGCAAAAGGCAAAAAGCAAAGGGCAAAATGCAAAAGGGAAAAAGAAAAAGGCAAAAGGCAAAAGGGAAAAGGCAAAAGGCAAAAGGGAAAAGGCAAAAGGCAAAAGGGAAAAGGCAAAAGGCAAAAGGGAAAAGGCAAAAGGCAAAAGGGAAAAGGCAAAAGGCAAAAGGGAAAAGGCAAAAGGCAAAAGGGAAAAGGCAAAAGGCAAAAGGGAAAAGGCAAAAGGCAAAAGGGAAAAGGCAAAAGGCAAAAGGGAAAAGGCAAAAGGCAAAAGGGAAAAGGCAAAAGGCAAAAGGGAAAAGGCAAAAGGCAAAAGGGAAAAGGCAAAAGGAAAAAGGCAAAAGGAAAAATGCAAAAGGCAAAAGGCAAAAGGCAAAACGCATAAGTCTAAATGCAAAAGGCAACAGGTTTAAGGAAAAAGGCAAAAGGCAAAAGGCAAAAGGGAAAGGGAAAAGGGAAAAAGGCAAAAGGCAACAGGAGGCAAAAGGAAAAAGGAAAAAGGTAAAGGAAGGCAAAAGGGATAGGAAAAAGGCAAAAGGCAAAAATCATAAGGAGAAGGGCAAAAGAGAAAAGGCAAAAGGGTAAAGCCAAAAGGCAAAAGGAAAAAGGCAGAAAGCAAAAGGACAAAGGAAAAAGGCACAAGGAAAAAGACAAAAGTCAAAGGCAAAAGGCAAAAGGCAAAAGGAAGAAGGCAAACAAAGGCAAAAGACAAAAGGCAAAGGGCAAAAAGCAAAAGGCAAAAGGCAAAAGGCAAAAGGCAAAAGGAAAAAGGCAAATGGGAAAAGGAGAAAAAGGCAAAAGGAGGAAGGAAAAAGGCAAAATTCAAAAGTCAAAAGGAAAAAGGCAAAAGTCAAAGGCAAAAGGCAAAAGGAAGAAGTCGAAGGAAGGAAATAGGCAAAAGAAAAAAAGGCGAAAGGCATAAGTCTAAAGGCACAAGACAAAAGGCAAAAGGTAATAGGAAAAAGGCAGAAGGCAAAAGGCAAATGGCAAAAGGAAAAAGGTAAAAGGAGAAAGGCAAAGGGAAAAGGGAAATAGGAAAAAGGTCAAAGGCAAAAGGTAAAGGGAAAAACTTAAAAGACAAAAATAAAAGGGCAAAAGGCAAAAGGAAAAAGGCAAAAGGCAAAAGGCAGAAGGCAAGGGGAAAAGGGCAAAAGGAAAAAGGCAAGAGGGAAAAGGCAAAAGGCAAAAGGCAAAAGGCAGAAGGCAAATGAACACAGGAAAAAGGCAAAACTCAAAATGAAAAAGGCAAAAGTCAAAGGAAAAAGGCAAAAGGCAAAGGGAAAAAGGCAAAAGGCGAAAAGCAAAGGGCAAAATCCAACAGGCAAAAAGAAAATAGCAAAGCCAAAAAGGGAAAAGGCAGAAGGAAAAAGGAAAAAGTAAAAAGGAAAAAGGCAAAGGGAAAAGGCCAAAAAGAAAAAGGCAAAAGGCAAAAGGCAAAAGGCAAAAGGCAAAAGGCAAAAGGCAAAAGGCAAAAGGCAAAGGGAAAAGGGCAAAATGCAAAAGGAAAAAGGCAAAAGGAGAAAGGCAAAAGGCAAAAGGCAAAAGGCAAAAGGCAAAAGGCAAAAGGCAAAAGGAAAAAGGCAAAAGGCAAAAGGCAAAAGGAAAAAGGCAAAAGGCAAAAGGCAAAAGGAAAAAGGCAAAAGGCAGAAGGCAAAAGGACAAAGGCAAAAGAATAAAGGCAAAAGGAAAAAGGCAAAACGCAAAAGGAAATAGGCAAAAAGAAGAAGACAAAGGAAGACAAAAGGCAAAAGGCAACAGGTTTAAGGAAAAAGGAAAAATTCAAAAGGCAAAAGGGAAAGGGCAAAGGGAACAAGGCAAAAGGCAACAGAAGGAAAAAGGAAAACAGAAAAAGGTAAAGGAAGGCAAAAGGGATGGGAAAAAGGCAAAAGGAAAAAGGCAAAAGGCAAAAACAAAAAGGCAAAAGGAACAGAAAGGCAAAAGGGAAAAGGCAAAAGGAAACAGGAAGAAGACAAAGGAAGGCAAAAGGCAAAAGGCAAAAGGAAGAAGTCTAAATGCAAAATGCAAAAGGTAATAGGAAAAATGCAAAAGGCAAAAGGCAAGAGGAAATAGGAAAAAGGCAAAAGGAAATAGGCAAAAGGCAAAAGACAAAAGGAGAAAAGCAAAGGGCAAAAGGCAAAAGGCAAAAGGAAAAATGGAAAGGAAGGCAAAGGCAAAAAGGTAAAAGGCAAAAGCAAAAGGGCAAAAGGCAAAAGGCGAAAGGCAAAAGGCAAGAGGACCAAGGCAAAAGGCAAAAGGCAAAAGACAAAAGGCAAAGGGCAGAAGGCAAAAGGCAAAAGGAAAAAGGCAAAGGGAAAAGGGCCAAAGGCCAAAGGCAAAAGGCAAGAGGAGAAAGGCAAAAGGCAAAAGGCAAAAG
>SZWC01009869.1:87795-104454 GCA_023375785.1 Penium margaritaceum
AAAAAGTGAAAGGAAAAAGGCAAAAGGCAAACGGCAAAAGGCAAAAGGCAACAGGCAAAAGGAAGAAGGCAAAGGGCAAAAGGAAAAAGGCAAAGGAAGGCAAAAGGAAAATGGCAAAAGGCACAAGGAAAAAGGCAAAGTAAGGGAAAAGGAAAAAGCCAAAAGGCAAAAGGCAAAAGGCGAAAAGTAACAGGCAAAAGGCAAAAGGCAAAAGTCAAAAGGAAAAAGGAAAAAGGCAAAGGAAGGCAAAGGGGAAAAAGCAAAGGCAAAAGGTACAGGGCAAAAGGCAAAAGGCAAAAGGAAATAGGCAATGGGCAAAAGGTAAAACGCAATATGAAAAGGGCAAAGGTCAAAGGGAAAAAGGCAAAACGCAAAAGGCAAAAGACAAAAGGCAAAAGGCAAAGGGCAAAAGGAAAAAGGCGAAAGGCAAAGGGAAAAATGCAAAAGGCAAAAGGCAAAAGGCAAAAGGGAAAAGGCAAAAGGCAAAAGGCAAAAGGCCAAAGTCAGAAGGCATAAGTCTAAAGTCTAAACGCAAAATCTAAAAGGAAGAAGGAAAAATGAATAACTCAAATGGCATAGAGCAAAAGGAAAAGGGGAAAAGGCAGAGGGAAAATGGCAAAGGGAAAAGGAAGTTAAAAGGAAAATTGCAAAAAGCAAAAGGCAAAAGGCAAAGGGCAAAAGGCAAAAGAAGGCATAAGGAGAAAGGCAAAAGGAAAAAGGCAAAAGGTAAAAGGAGAAAGGCAAAAAGAAAAAGGAAAAGGGCA
Source organism: Penium margaritaceum (assembly GCA_023375785.1). Lineage (NCBI taxonomy): Eukaryota > Viridiplantae > Streptophyta > Zygnematophyceae > Desmidiales > Peniaceae > Penium > Penium margaritaceum. Next base: position 88,560 of record SZWC01009869.1, read on the forward strand.
AAAGGCAAGAGGCAAAAGGCAAGAGGAGAAAGGCAAAAGGCAAAAGGCAAAAGGTAAAAGAAAAAAGGAAAAAGGCAAAAGGTAAAGGAAGGAAAAAGGTACAAGGCAAATGGCAAAACTTAAGGGCAAAAGGAAAAATGCAAAAGTCAAAAGGCAAAAAAAAATGGCAAGGGAAGGCAAAGGAAAAAATGCAAAAGGCAAAGGCAAAAGGCAAAAGGCAAAAGGTACAAGGCAAAACGCAAAAGGAAAAGGGCAAAAGGCAAATGCCAAAAGGCACAATGCAAAAGGCAAAAGGTAAAAGGAAAAAGGCAAAAGAACCAATGCGAAAGGAAAAAGGCAAAAGGCAAAAGGCAAAGGGCACAAGGCAAAACGCAAAAAGAAAAGGGCAAAAGGCAAAAGGCAGAAGGAAAAAGGCAAAAGGCAAAAGGAAAAAGGCAAAAGGCAAAAGGCAAAGGGCACAAGGCAAAACGCAAAAAGAAAAGGGCAAAAGGCAAAAGGCAGAAGGAAAAAGGCAAAAGGCAAAAGGAAAAAGGCAAAAGAACCAATGCAAAAGGAAAAAGGCAAAAGGCAGAAGGCAAAAGGCAAAACGCAAAATCTAAAAGGCAAAACGCAAAGGGAAAAAGGCACAAGGCAAAAGGCAAAGGGCAAAGGGCAAAAGGAAAAATGCAAAAGGCAAAAGGAAAAAGGCAAAAGGCAAAAGGCAAAGGGTAAAAGGAAAAAGGCAAAAGAAGAAAGGCAAACAGCAAAAGGAAAAAAGGCAAAAGGAAAAACAAAGAAGGTCAAAAGGAAAAACACATAGGAAGGAAAAAAAAAAAAGGCAAAAGGCAAAAGGCAAAGGAAGGAAAAATCAAAAAGGACAAATGCAAAAGGCAAACAGCAAAAGGCAAAAAGCATAAGGCAAAAGGCAAAGGGCAAAAGGAAAACGGCAAAAGGAAAAAGGCACAGGAAAGTAAAAGGCAAAAGGAAAAAGGCACAAGGCAAAAGGCAAACGGCAGAAGGCAAAACGCAAAAGGCAAATGGAAAAAGGCAAAAGAGAAAGGAAGGAAATAGGCAAAAGGCAAAAGTCAAAAGGAAAAGGTCAAAAGGCAAAAGGCAAAGGTCAAAAGGCAAAAGGAAAAAGGCAAAGGAAGGCAAAGGGAAAAGGGTAAAAGGAAAAGGCAAAAGGCACAAGGCAAAAGGCAAAGAGCAAAATGCAAAAGGCAAAAGACGAAAGGCAAAACGCAGTAGGACAAAGGCAAAAGGCAAAATGCAAAAGGCAAAGGGCAAAAGGCAAAAGACAAAAAGCAAAAGGGACAAGGGAAAAGAACCAATGCAAAAGACAAAAGGCAAAAGGCAAAATGAGGAAGGCAAAAGGCAAGATGCAAAAGGAAAAAGGCAAGAGGCAAAAGGCAAAGGGCGAAAGGCAAAAGGCAAAAGGCAAAGGGAAAAGAGAAAAAGGCAAAAGGCAAAAGGCAAAGTGCAAAAGGAAAAGGGAAAAGGGAAAAAGGCAAAGGGCAAAAATAAGAAGGAGAAGGGCAAAAGAGAAAAGGCAAAAGGGTAAAGCCAAAAGGTAAAAGGAAAAAGGCAAAAGGAAAAAGCAAAAGTCAAAGGCAAAAGGCAAAAGGCAAAAGGAAGAAGGCAAATGAAGGCAAAAGACAAAAGGCAAAAGGCAAAAAGCAAAAGGTAAAAGGCAAAAGGAAAGAGGCAAAAGGCAAAAGGAAAAAGGCAAAAGGGAAAAGGAGAAAAGGGCAAAAGGAGGAAGGCAAAAGGCAAAAGTCAAAAGGCAAAAGGAAAAAGGCCAAAGTTAAAGGCAAAAGGCAAAAGGCAAAAGGAAGAAATCGAAGGAAGGAAAAAGACGAAAGAAAAAATGGCAAAAGGCATAAGTCGAAAGGCACAAGGCAAAAGGCAAAAGGTAATAGGAAAAAGGCAAAAGGCAAAAGGCAAATGGCAAAAGGAAAAAGGCAAAAGGCAGAAGGCAAAGGGAAAAGGGCAAAAGGAAAAAGGTAAAAGGCAAAAGGTACAGGGAAAAGTTTGAAAGGCGAAAATAAAAGGGCAAAAGTCAAAAGGCAAAAGGCAAAACACAAAAGGCAAAAGGCAAAAGGATAAAGGCAAAAGGCAAAAGGCAAAAGGCAACAGGCAAAAGGCAAAACGCAAAAGGGAAAAGTCAAAAGGAAAAAGGCAAAAGGCAAAAGGAAAAAGGAAAAAGGCAAAAGGCAAAAGGCAAAAGGCACAAGGCAAAAGGCAAAAGGCACAAGGCACAAGGCAAAAGGCAAAAGGCAAAAGGCAAAGGGCAAAAGGCAAAAGGCAAAGAGCAAAAGGCACAAGGAAAAAGGCAAAAGGCGAAAGGGAAGCGGCAAAAGGCAAAAGGCAAAAAGCAAAAGGCAAAAGGCAAAAGGCAAAAGGCCAGAGGCAAAAGGCAAAAAGAAAAAGGCAAAAGGCAAAAGGCAAAAGGCACAAGGCAAAAGGCAAAAGGCACAAGGCACAAGGCAAAAGGCAAAAGGCAAAAGGCAAAGGGCAAAAGGCAAAAGGCAAAGAGCAAAAGGCACAAGGAAAAAGGCAAAAGGCGAAAGGGAAGCGGCAAAAGGCAAAAGGCAAAAAGCAAAAGGCAAAAGGCAAAAGGCAAAAGGCCAGAGGCAAAAGGCAAAAAGAAAAAGGCAAAAGGCAAAAGGCAAAAGGCACAAGGCAAAAGGCAAAAGGCACAAGGCACAAGGCAAAAGGCAAAAGGCAAAAGGCAAAGGGCAAAAGGCAAAAGGCAAAGAGCAAAAGGCACAAGGAAAAAGGCAAAAGGCGAAAGGGAAGCGGCAAAAGGCAAAAGGCAAAAAGCAAAAGGCAAAAGGCAAAAGGCAAAAGGCCAGAGGCAAAAGGCAAAAAGAAAAAGGCAAAAGGCAAAAGGCAAAAGGCACAAGGCAAAAGGCAAAAGGCACAAGGCACAAGGCAAAAGGCAAAAGGCAAAAGGCAAAGGGCAAAAGGCAAAAGGCAAAGAGCAAAAGGCACAAGGAAAAAGGCAAAAGGCGAAAGGGAAGCGGCAAAAGGCAAAAGGCAAAAAGCAAAAGGCAAAAGGCAAAAGGCAAAAGGCCAGAGGCAAAAGGCAAAAAGAAAAAGGCAAAAGGCAAAAGGCAAAAGGCACAAGGCAAAAGGCAAAAGGCACAAGGCACAAGGCAAAAGGCAAAAGGCAAAAGGCAAAGGGCAAAAGGCAAAAGGCAAAGAGCAAAAGGCACAAGGAAAAAGGCAAAAGGCGAAAGGGAAGCGGCAAAAGGCAAAAGGCAAAAAGCAAAAGGCAAAAGGCAAAAGGCAAAAGGCCAGAGGCAAAAGGCAAAAAGAAAAAGGCAAAAGGCAAAAGGCAAAAGGCACAAGGCAAAAGGCAAAAGGCACAAGGCACAAGGCAAAAGGCAAAAGGCAAAAGGCAAAGGGCAAAAGGCAAAAGGCAAAGAGCAAAAGGCACAAGGAAAAAGGCAAAAGGCGAAAGGGAAGCGGCAAAAGGCAAAAGGCAAAAAGCAAAAGGCAAAAGGCAAAAGGCAAAAGGCCAGAGGCAAAAGGCAAAAAGAAAAAGGCAAAAGGCAAAAGGCAAAAGGCACAAGGCAAAAGGCAAAAGGCACAAGGCACAAGGCAAAAGGCAAAAGGCAAAAGGCAAAGGGCAAAAGGCAAAAGGCAAAGAGCAAAAGGCACAAGGAAAAAGGCAAAAGGCGAAAGGGAAGCGGCAAAAGGCAAAAGGCAAAAAGCAAAAGGCAAAAGGCAAAAGGCAAAAGGCCAGAGGCAAAAGGCAAAAAGAAAAAGGCAAAAGGCAAAAGGCAAAAGGCACAAGGCAAAAGGCAAAAGGCACAAGGCACAAGGCAAAAGGCAAAAGGCAAAAGGCAAAGGGCAAAAGGCAAAAGGCAAAGAGCAAAAGGCACAAGGAAAAAGGCAAAAGGCGAAAGGGAAGCGGCAAAAGGCAAAAGGCAAAAAGCAAAAGGCAAAAGGCAAAAGGCAAAAGGCCAGAGGCAAAAGGCAAAAAGAAAAAGGCAAAAGGCAAAAGGCAAAAGGCACAAGGCAAAAGGCAAAAGGCACAAGGCACAAGGCAAAAGGCAAAAGGCAAAAGGCAAAGGGCAAAAGGCAAAAGGCAAAGAGCAAAAGGCACAAGGAAAAAGGCAAAAGGCGAAAGGGAAGCGGCAAAAGGCAAAAGGCAAAAAGCAAAAGGCAAAAGGCAAAAGGCAAAAGGCCAGAGGCAAAAGGCAAAAAGAAAAAGGCAAAAGGCAAAAGGCAAAAGGCACAAGGCAAAAGGCAAAAGGCACAAGGCACAAGGCAAAAGGCAAAAGGCAAAAGGCAAAGGGCAAAAGGCAAAAGGCAAAGAGCAAAAGGCACAAGGAAAAAGGCAAAAGGCGAAAGGGAAGCGGCAAAAGGCAAAAGGCAAAAAGCAAAAGGCAAAAGGCAAAAGGCAAAAGGCCAGAGGCAAAAGGCAAAAAGAAAAAGGCAAAAGGCAAAAGGCAAAAGGCACAAGGCAAAAGGCAAAAGGCACAAGGCACAAGGCAAAAGGCAAAAGGCAAAAGGCAAAGGGCAAAAGGCAAAAGGCAAAGAGCAAAAGGCACAAGGAAAAAGGCAAAAGGCGAAAGGGAAGCGGCAAAAGGCAAAAGGCAAAAAGCAAAAGGCAAAAGGCAAAAGGCAAAAGGCAAGAGGCAAAAGGAAAAAGGCAAAAGGCAAAAGGCAAAGGCAAAAGGCAAAAGGTAAAAGGCAAAAGGCAAAAGGCAAAAGGTAAAAGGAAAAAGACAAAGGCAAAAGGCAAAAGGCAAAAGGAAAAGGTAAAAGAGGCAAAGGGAAAAGGTAAAAGGCAAAAGGCAAAAGGCAATAGGCCATAGGCTACATGCAAAAGGCGCAGGGCAAAAGGCAAAAGGCAAAAAGCAAAATGCAAAAGGCAGAAGGCAAAAGGAAAAAAGCAAAAGGCAAAAGGCAAAAGGCAAAACGTAAACGGCAAAAGGGAAAAAGCAAAAGGCAAAATTCAAAAGGCACGAGACAAAACGCAAAAGGCAAAAGGCAAAAGGTAAAAGGCAAAAGGCAAAAGGCAAAAGGCAAAAGGCAAAAGGAAAAAGGGAAAAGACAAAACGCAAAAGGCAAAAGGCAAAAGGCAAATGGAAAAATGCAATAGGCAAAAGGAAAAAGAAGAAAGGAAAAAGGCAAAAGGCAAAAGGCAAAAGGGAAAAGGCAAAAGGTAAAAGGCAAAAGGCAAAGGCAAAAGGAAAAAGGCAAAAGGCAAAAGGTAAAAGGCGAAAGGCAAAAGGCAAAAGGTAAAAGGCAAAAGGCAAAAGGCAAAAGGCAAAAGGTAAAAGGCAAAAGGCAAATGGAAAAAGTCAAAAGGCAAGAGGCAAAAGGCAAAGGGAAAAAGGCAAAAGGCAAAAGGCAGAAGGCAAAAGGCAAAAGGCAAAAGGTAGTGGGCAAAAGGAAAAAGGCAAAAGGCAAAAGGCAAAACACAAAAAAGCAAAAGGTAAAAGGCAAAAAACTAAAGGCAAAAGGAAAAGGACAAAAGGCAATAGGTGAAAGGAAATAGGCAAAATAAAAAAGGGAAAAGGCAAAAGAAAAAAAGCAAAAGGCAGAAGGCAAAGGGCGAAAGGCATAAGGCAAAAGGCAAAAGGCAAAAGGCAAAAGGCAAAAGACAAAATTCAAAAGGCAAAAGGCAAAAGGAAAAAGTGAAAAGACAAAATGCAAAAGGCAAAAGGAAAACGGAAAAAGGCAAAAGGCAAAAGGCACAAGGAAAAAGGCAAAAGGCAAAAGGCAAGGGGCAAAAGGAAAAAGGAAAAAGGAAAAAGGCAAAAGGAAAAAGGCAAAAGGCAATAGGCGAAAGGCAATAGGCAAAAGAAAAAAGGGAAGTGCAAAAGAAAAAAAGCAAAGCACAAAAGGCAAAAGGCAAAAGGCAAAAGGAAAAGGGCAAAAGGCAAAAGGCAATAGGCAATAGGCAAAAGGCAATAGGCAAAAGGCAAAAGGCAAGAGGCAAAAGGCAAAAGGCAAAAGGCAATAGGCAAAAGGCAAAGAGCAAGAGGCAAAAGGTAAAAGGCAAAAGGCAAAAGGCAAGAGGCAAAAGGCAAAAGGCAAGAGGCAAAAGGCAAAAGGCAAGAGGCAAAAGGCAAAAGGCAAGAGGCAAAAGGCAAAAGGCAAGAGGCAAAAGGCAAAAGGCAAGAGGCAAAAGGCAAAAGGCAAGAGGCAAAAGGCAAAAGGCAAGAGGCAAAAGGCAAAAGGCAAGAGGCAAAAGGCAAAAGGCAAGAGGCAAAAGGCAAAAGGCAAGAGGCAAAAGGCAAAAGGCAAGAGGCAAAAGGCAAAAGGCAAGAGGCAAAAGGCAAAAGGCAAGAGGCAAAAGGCAAAAGGCAAGAGGCAAAAGGCAAAAGGCAAGAGGCAAAAGGCAAAAGGCAAGAGGCAAAAGGCAAAAGGCAAGAGGCAAAAGGCAAAAGGCAAGAGGCAAAAGGCAAAAGGCAAGAGGCAAAAGGCAAAAGGCAAGAGGCAAAAGGCAAAAGGCAAGAGGCAAAAGGCAAAAGGCAAGAGGCAAAAGGCAAAAGGCAAGAGGCAAAAGGCAAAAGGCAAGAGGCAAAAGGCAAAAGGCAAGAGGCAAAAGGCAAAAGGCAAGAGGCAAAAGGCAAAAGGCAAGAGGCAAAAGGCAAAAGGCAAGAGGCAAAAGGCAAAAGGCAAGAGGCAAAAGGCAAAAGGCAAGAGGCAAAAGGCAAAAGGCAAGAGGCAAAAGGCAAAAGGCAAGAGGCAAAAGGCAAAAGGCAAGAGGCAAAAGGCAAAAGGCAAGAGGCAAAAGGCAAAAGGCAAGAGGCAAAAGGCAAAAGGCAAGAGGCAAAAGGCAAAAGGCAAGAGGCAAAAGGCAAAAGGCAAGAGGCAAAAGGCAAAAGGCAAGAGGCAAAAGGCAAAAGGCAAGAGGCAAAAGGCAAAAGGCAAGAGGCAAAAGGCAAAAGGCAAAAGGCAAAGGGCACAAGGCAAAATGCAAAAGGCAAAAGGCAAAAGGTAAAAGGAAAAGGCAAAAGGCAAAAGGCAAAAGGCAAAAGGAAAAAGGCGAAAGGCAAAAGGCAAAACGCAATGAGCGAAGGCAATAGGCCTTAGGCGAATGGCAAAATGCAAAAGGCAAATGCAAAAGGCATAAGGCAAAAGGCAAAAGGCAAAAGGCAAAAGGAAATACGCAAAAGGCGAAAGGAAAAAAGGCAAAAGGCAAAAGGTAAAAGGAAAAAAGTAAAAGGAAAAAGACAAAAGGCAAAAGGCAAAAGGCAAAACGAAGAGGGCAAAAGGCAAGATGCGTAAGGCAAAAGACAAAAGGCAAAAGGCAAAAGGAAAAAGGAAACAGGCAAAAGGCAATGGGAAAAAGGAAAAAAGGCAAAAGGCAAAAGGGAAAAGACATTCCGCAAAAATGAAAAGGCAGAAGGCAAAAGATTGAAGGCAAAACGTAAGATGCAAAAGGCAAAGGGCAAAAGGCAAAAGGCAAAAGAAAAAAGGCAAAAGGCAAAAGGCAAAAGGCAAAAGGCAAAAAGGAAAAACGCAAAGGCAAAAGTCAAAAGGGAAGGGGCAAAAGGCAAAAGGCAAAAGGTTGAAGGCAAAAGAAGAAGGCAAAAGGCAAAAAGCAAAAGGAAAAAGGTAAAAGGCGAAAGGCAAAAGGCAATAGGCTAAGGCAAAGGTAAAAGGCGAAAGGAAAAAGGCAAAAGGAAAAAGGCAGAAGGCAAAATGAAAAAGACAGAAGGCAAAAGGCAAAAAGCAAAAGGAAAAAGGCGCTAGGCACAAGGCAAAAGGAAAAGAGCAAAGGCAAAAGGCAAAAGGAAAAAGGCAAAAGGTAAAAGCCAAAAGGCAAAAGGTAAAAGGCAAAAGACAAATGGCAAAAGAAAAGGAAAAAGGAATATGTCAAAAGACAAAAGGCAAAAGGCAAAAGGCAAAAGGCAAACAGCAAAAGGCAAAAGGCAAAAGGCACAAGGCAAAGGGAAAAAGGCAAAAGGAAAAATGCACAAGGCAAAACGCAAAAGGCAAAAGGCAGAAGGTAAAAGGAAAAAGGCAAAAGGCAACAGGCAAAAGGTAAAAGGCAAAAGGCAAAAGGAAAAAGGCAAAAGGCAAAAGGCAAAAGTCAAAAGGCAAAAGGCAAAAGGCAAAAGGCAAAAGACAAAAGGCAAAACAAAAAACGCAAAAGGTAAAAGCAAAAAAGGCAAAAGGAAAAAGGTAAAAGGATAAATTTCAAAGGCAAAAGGCAAAAGGCAAAAGGCAAAAGACAAAAGGCAAAACAAAAAACGCAAAAGGTAAAAGCAAAAAAGGCAAAAGGAAAAAGGTAAAAGGATAAATTTCAAAGGCAAAAGGCAAAAGGCAAAAGGCAAAAGACAAAAGGCAAAACAAAAAACGCAAAAGGTAAAAGCAAAAAAGGCAAAAGGAAAAAGGTAAAAGGATAAATTTCAAAGGCAAAAGGCAAAAGGCAAAAGGCAAAATGCACAAGGCAAAAGGAAAAAGGAAAAAGGCGAAAAGCAAAAGGCAAAAGGTAAAAGGCAGAAGGCAAAGGGCAAAATGCAAAATGCGTAAGGCAAAAGGAAAAAGGCAAAAGGAAATGGAAAAAGGCAAAAGGCAATAGGCAAAAGGCAAAAGGCAAAAGGGAAAAGGCATTATGCAACAATAAAGAGGCAAAAGGCAAAAGGAAAAAGGCTGAACGCAAGATGCTAAAGGCAATGGGCAAAAGGCAAAAGGAAAAAGAAAAAAGGCAAAAGGCAAGAGGCAAAAGGCAAAAGGCAAGAGGCAAAAGGAAAAAGGCAAAAGGCAAAAGGCAAAAGGCAATAGGCTATAGGCAAAAGGCAAAAGGAAAAAGGCAAAAGGCAAAAGGCAAAAGGAAAAAGGAAAAAGGCAAAAGGCAAAAGGCAATAGGCTATAGGCAAAAGGCAAATGGCGAAAGGCAAAAGGCAAAAGGAAAAAGGCAAAAGGCAAAAGGCAAAAGGCAATGGGCAAAAGGCAAAAGCAAAAGAAAAAAGGCAGAAGGCAAAAGGCAAAAGGAAAAAGGCAAAAGGCAAAAGGCAAAAGGCAATAGGCTACAGGCAAAAGGCAAAAGGCGAAAGGCAAAAGGCAAAAGGAAAAAGGCAAAAGGCAGAATGCAAAAGGCAGAAGGCAAAAGGCAAAAGACAAAAGGCAAAAGGCAATAGGCCAAAGGCAAAAGGGAAAAGGAAAAAGGCAATAGGCAAAAGGCAAAAGGCAAAAGGCAAAAGGAAAAAGGCAAAAGGCAAAGGGAAAACGGCAAAAGGCAAAAGGCAAAAGGAAGAAGGGAAAAGGCAAATGGCAAAATGCAATAGGCAAAAGGAAAAAGGAGAAAGGCAAAAGGAAAAACGCAAAAGGCAAAAGGAAAAAGGCAAAAGGCAAAAGGCAAAAGGGAAAAGGCAAAATGCAAAAGGCAAAAGGCAAAGGCAAAAGGCAAAAGGTAAAAGGAAAAAGGCAAAAGGCAAAAGGAAAAAGGTATAAGGCAAAAGACAAAAGGCAAAAGGCAAAAGGCAAAAGGAAAAAGTAAAAAAGCAAAAGGGAAAAGGTAAACGGCGAAAGGCAAAAGGCAATAGGCCATAGGCAAAATGCAAAAGGCGCAGGGCAAAAGGCAAAAGGCAAAAGGAAAAAGGCGAAAGGCAAAAAGTAAACAGCAAAAAGGGAAAAAGCAAAAGGCAAAATTCAAAAGGCAAAAGGCAAAAGGCAAAAGGCAAAAGGCAAAAGGTAAAAGGGAAAAGGTAAAAGGCAAAAGGAAAAAGGCGAAAGGCAAAAGAATAAACGCAAAAGGCAAAAGGAAAAAGGTAAAAGGCAATAGGCAACAGGAAAAAGGAAAAAGACAAAAGGCAAAAGGCAATAGGCAAAGATAAAAAGGCAAAAGGCAAAAGGCAATATTCAAAACGCAAAAGGCAAAAGGAAAAAGGAAAAAGGCAAAAGGCGAAAAGCAAAAGGCAACAGGCAAAAGGCAAAAGGTAAATGGCAAAAGGCAAAAGGGGAAAGGGAAAAGGAAAAGGGCAAAAGTTAAAAGGAAAAGGCAAAAGTCAAAAGGCAAAGGGCAAAAGGCAAAAGGCAAAAGGCAAAGGAAAAAAGGCAAAAGGCAAAAAGGCAAAAGGCAAAAGGCAAAAGGGAAAAGGGAAAAGGCAAAAGGCAAAAGGCAAACAGCAAAAGGCAAAAGGGAATAGGCAAAAGGCGATTGGGAATAGGCAAAAGGCAAAATGCAAAAGGCAGAACGCAAAAGGCAAAAGGCAAAGGGCAAAAGGTCAAAGGCAAAAGGCAAAAGGAAAAATGCAAAAGGCAAAAGGAAAAAGGCAAAAAACAAAAGGCAAAAGGCAAAAGAAAAAGGCAAAAGGCAAAAGGCAATAGGCTACAGGCAAAAGGCAAAAGGCAAAAGGCAATCAGCAAAGGGCAATAGGCAAAAGGCAATAGGCCTTAGGCAAAAGGCAAAAGGCAAAAGGCAATCAGCAAAGGGCAATAGGCAAAAGGCAATAGGCCTTAGGCAAAAGGCAAAAGGCAAAAGGCAATCAGCAAAGGGCAATAGGCAAAAGGCAATAGGCCTTAGGCAAAAGGCAAAAGGCAAAAGGCAATCAGCAAAGGGCAATAGGCAAAAGGCAATAGGCCTTAGGCAAAAGGCAAAAGGCAAAAGGCAATCAGCAAAGGGCAATAGGCAAAAGGCAATAGGCCTTAGGCAAAAGGCAAAAGGCAAAAGGCAATCAGCAAAGGGCAATAGGCAAAAGGCAATAGGCCTTAGGCAAAAGGCAAAAGGCAAAAGGCAATCAGCAAAGGGCAATAGGCAAAAGGCAATAGGCCTTAGGCAAAAGGCAAAAGGCAAAAGGCAATCAGCAAAGGGCAATAGGCAAAAGGCAATAGGCCTTAGGCAAAAGGCAAAAGGCAAAAGGCAATCAGCAAAGGGCAATAGGCAAAAGGCAATAGGCCTTAGGCAAAAGGCAAAAGGCAAAAGGCAATCAGCAAAGGGCAATAGGCAAAAGGCAATAGGCCTTAGGCAAAAGGCAAAAGGCAAAAGGCAATCAGCAAAGGGCAATAGGCAAAAGGCAATAGGCCTTAGGCAAAAGGCAAAAGGCAAAAGGCAATCAGCAAAGGGCAATAGGCAAAAGGCAATAGGCCTTAGGCAAAAGGCAAAAGGCAAAAGGCAATCAGCAAAGGGCAATAGGCAAAAGGCAATAGGCCTTAGGCAAAAGGCAAAAGGCAAAAGGCAATCAGCAAAGGGCAATAGGCAAAAGGCAATAGGCCTTAGGCAAAAGGCAAAAGGCAAAAGGCAATCAGCAAAGGGCAATAGGCAAAAGGCAATAGGCCTTAGGCAAAAGGCAAAAGGCAAAAGGCAATCAGCAAAGGGCAATAGGCAAAAGGCAATAGGCCTTAGGCAAAAGGCAAAAGGCAAAAGGCAATCAGCAAAGGGCAATAGGCAAAAGGCAATAGGCCTTAGGCAAAAGGCAAAAGGCAAAAGGCAATCAGCAAAGGGCAATAGGCAAAAGGCAATAGGCCTTAGGCAAAAGGCAAAAGGCAAAAGGCAATCAGCAAAGGGCAATAGGCAAAAGGCAATAGGCCTTAGGCAAAAGGCAAAAGGCAAAAGGCAATCAGCAAAGGGCAATAGGCAAAAGGCAATAGGCCTTAGGCAAAAGGCAAAAGGCAAAAGGCAATCAGCAAAGGGCAATAGGCAAAAGGCAATAGGCCTTAGGCAAAAGGCAAAAGGCAAAAGGCAATCAGCAAAGGGCAATAGGCAAAAGGCAATAGGCCTTAGGCAAAAGGCAAAAGGCAAAAGGCAATCAGCAAAGGGCAATAGGCAAAAGGCAATAGGCCTTAGGCAAAAGGCAAAAGGCAAAAGGCAATCAGCAAAGGGCAATAGGCAAAAGGCAATAGGCCTTAGGCAAAAGGCAAAAGGCAAAAGGCAATCAGCAAAGGGCAATAGGCAAAAGGCAATAGGCCTTAGGCAAAAGGCAAAAGGCAAAAGGCAATCAGCAAAGGGCAATAGGCAAAAGGCAATAGGCCTTAGGCAAAAGGCAAAAGGCAAAAGGCAATCAGCAAAGGGCAATAGGCAAAAGGCAATAGGCCTTAGGCAAAAGGCAAAAGGCAAAAGGCAATCAGCAAAGGGCAATAGGCAAAAGGCAATAGGCCTTAGGCAAAAGGCAAAAGGCAAAAGGCAATCAGCAAAGGGCAATAGGCAAAAGGCAATAGGCCTTAGGCAAAAGGCAAAAGGCAAAAGGCAATCAGCAAAGGGCAATAGGCAAAAGGCAATAGGCCTTAGGCAAAAGGCAAAAGGCAAAAGGCAATCAGCAAAGGGCAATAGGCAAAAGGCAATAGGCCTTAGGCAAAAGGCAAAAGGCAAAAGGCAATCAGCAAAGGGCAATAGGCAAAAGGCAATAGGCCTTAGGCAAAAGGCAAAAGGCAAAAGGCAATCAGCAAAGGGCAATAGGCAAAAGGCAATAGGCCTTAGGCAAAAGGCAAAAGGCAAAAGGCAATCAGCAAAGGGCAATAGGCAAAAGGCAATAGGCCTTAGGCAAAAGGCAAAAGGCAAAAGGCAATCAGCAAAGGGCAATAGGCAAAAGGCAATAGGCCTTAGGCAAAAGGCAAAAGGCAAAAGGCAATCAGCAAAGGGCAATAGGCAAAAGGCAATAGGCCTTAGGCAAAAGGCAAAAGGCAAAAGGCAATCAGCAAAGGGCAATAGGCAAAAGGCAATAGGCCTTAGGCAAAAGGCAAAAGGCAAAAGGCAATCAGCAAAGGGCAATAGGCAAAAGGCAATAGGCCTTAGGCAAAAGGCAAAAGGCAAAAGGCAATCAGCAAAGGGCAATAGGCAAAAGGCAATAGGCCTTAGGCAAAAGGCAAAAGGCAAAAGGCAATCAGCAAAGGGCAATAGGCAAAAGGCAATAGGCCTTAGGCAAAAGGCAAAAGGCAAAAGGCAATCAGCAAAGGGCAATAGGCAAAAGGCAATAGGCCTTAGGCAAAAGGCAAAAGGCAAAAGGCAATCAGCAAAGGGCAATAGGCAAAAGGCAATAGGCCTTAGGCAAAAGGCAAAAGGCAAAAGGCAATCAGCAAAGGGCAATAGGCAAAAGGCAATAGGCCTTAGGCAAAAGGCAAAAGGCAAAAGGCAATCAGCAAAGGGCAATAGGCAAAAGGCAATAGGCCTTAGGCAAAAGGCAAAAGGCAAAAGGCAATCAGCAAAGGGCAATAGGCAAAAGGCAATAGGCCTTAGGCAAAAGGCAAAAGGCAAAAGGCAATCAGCAAAGGGCAATAGGCAAAAGGCAATAGGCCTTAGGCAAAAGGCAAAAGGCAAAAGGCAATCAGCAAAGGGCAATAGGCAAAAGGCAATAGGCCTTAGGCAAAAGGCAAAAGGCAAAAGGCAATCAGCAAAGGGCAATAGGCAAAAGGCAATAGGCCTTAGGCAAAAGGCAAAAGGCAAAAGGCAATCAGCAAAGGGCAATAGGCAAAAGGCAATAGGCCTTAGGCAAAAGGCAAAAGGCAAAAGGCAATCAGCAAAGGGCAATAGGCAAAAGGCAATAGGCCTTAGGCAAAAGGCAAAAGGCAAAAGGCAATCAGCAAAGGGCAATAGGCAAAAGGCAATAGGCCTTAGGCAAAAGGCAAAAGGCAAAAGGCAATCAGCAAAGGGCAATAGGCAAAAGGCAATAGGCCTTAGGCAAAAGGCAAAAGGCAAAAGGCAATCAGCAAAGGGCAATAGGCAAAAGGCAATAGGCCTTAGGCAAAAGGCAAAAGGCAAAAGGCAATCAGCAAAGGGCAATAGGCAAAAGGCAATAGGCCTTAGGCAAAAGGCAAAAGGCAAAAGGCAATCAGCAAAGGGCAATAGGCAAAAGGCAATAGGCCTTAGGCAAAAGGCAAAAGGCAAAAGGCAATCAGCAAAGGGCAATAGGCAAAAGGCAATAGGCCTTAGGCAAAAGGCAAAAGGCAAAAGGCAATCAGCAAAGGGCAATAGGCAAAAGGCAATAGGCCTTAGGCAAAAGGCAAAAGGCAAAAGGCAATCAGCAAAGGGCAATAGGCAAAAGGCAATAGGCCTTAGGCAAAAGGCAAAAGGCAAAAGGCAATCAGCAAAGGGCAATAGGCAAAAGGCAATAGGCCTTAGGCAAAAGGCAAAAGGCAAAAGGCAATCAGCAAAGGGCAATAGGCAAAAGGCAATAGGCCTTAGGCAAAAGGCAAAAGGCAAAAGGCAATCAGCAAAGGGCAATAGGCAAAAGGCAATAGGCCTTAGGCAAAAGGCAAAAGGCAAAAGGCAATCAGCAAAGGGCAATAGGCAAAAGGCAATAGGCCTTAGGCAAAAGGCAAAAGGCAAAAGGCAATCAGCAAAGGGCAATAGGCAAAAGGCAATAGGCCTTAGGCAAAAGGCAAAAGGCAAAAGGCAAAAGGGAAAAGGGAAAAGGCAAAATGCAAAAGGCAAACAGCAAAAGGCAAAAGGAAATAGGCAAAAGGCAATTGGGAATAGGCAAAAGGCAAAATGCAAAAGGCAGAACGCAAAAGGCAAAAGGCAAAGGGCAAAAGGCCAAAGGCAAAAGGCAAAAGAAAAACGGCAAAAGGCAAAAGGCAAAAGGCAAAAGGAAAAAGGCAAAAGGCAAAGGGAAAACGGCAAAAGGCAAAAGGCAAAAGGAAAAAGGGAAAAGGCAAATGGCAAAATGCAATAGGCAAAAGGAAAAAGGAGAAAGGCAAAAGGAAAAAGGCAAAAGGCAAAAGGAAAAAGGCAAAAGGCAAAAGGCAAAAGGGAAAAGGCAAGAGGCAAAAGGCAAAAGGCAAAGGCAAAAGGTAGTAGGCAAAAGGAAGAAGGCAAAAGGCAAAAGGCAAAACACAAAAGGCAAAAGGTAAAAGGCAAAAGGCAAAAGGCAAAAGGAAAAAGGTATAAGGCAAAAGACAAAAGGCAAAAGGCAAAAGGCAAAAGGAAAAAGTCAAAAAGAAAAAGGGAAAAGGTAAAAGGCGAAAGGCAAAAGGCAATAGGCCATAGGCAAAATGCAAAAGGCGCAGGGCAAAAGGCAAAAGGCAAAAGGAAAAAGGCGAAAGGCAAAACGTAAACAGCTAAAAGGGAAAAAGCAAAAGGAAAAATTCAAAAGGCAAAAGGCAAAAGGCAAGAGGCAAATGGCAATATGCAATAGGCAAAAGGAAAAAGAAAAAAAAAGGTTAAAGGCAAAAGGCAAAAGGCAAGAGGAAAAAGGCAAAAGGAAAACGGCAAAAGGCAATAGGTAGAAGGCAAAAGGCAAAAGGCAAAAGGTAGTTGGCAAAAGGAAAAAGGCAAAAGGCAAAAGGCAAAACACAAAAGGCAAAAGGTAAAAGGCAAAAAACTAAAGGCAAAAGGAAAAGGGCAAAAGGCAATAGGTGAAAGGCTATAGGCAAAACAAAAAGGGAAAGGGTAAAAGAGAAAAAGCAAAAGGCAAAAGGCAAAAGGCAAAAGGCAAAAGGCAAAAGGCAAAAGGGAAAAGGCAAAAGGCAAAAGGCAAAAGGCAAGAGGCAAAAGGCAAAAGGCAAAAGGCAAAAGACAAAAGGCAAAAGGCAAAAGGCAAAAGGCAAAAGGCAAAAGGCAAAAGGAAAAGGGCAAAAGGCAAAAGGAGTAAGGCAAAAGGCAAAAGGCAAGAGGCAAAAGGAAAAAGGAAAAAGGCAATAGGCAAAAGGCAAAAGGCAAAAGGCAAAAGGGAAAAGGCATTACACAAAAATAAAAAGGCAAAAGGCAAAAGTAAAAACGCAAGACGCAAAAGGCAAAAGAAAAAAGGCCAAAGGCAATAGGCAAAAGGCAAAAGGCAAAACGCAAAAGAAATAAGGCAACAGGCAAATGGCAAAAGGAAGAAGGCAAAAGGCAGAAGGAGAAAGGCAAAAGGCAAAAGACAACAGGCAAAAGGCAAAAGGCAAAAGGCAGAAGGCAAAAGGCACAAGAAAAAAGGCAAAAAGGCAAAAGGCAAAAGGCATAAGGCAAAAGGCCATAGGCAAAAGGCAAAAGGCGAAAGGCAAAAGGCAAAAGGCAAAAGGCAAAAGGTAC
>SZWC01009870.1:5349-32729 GCA_023375785.1 Penium margaritaceum
CTTAAGAATGAAGTCCTATTTAACCAGAATTATGACTATTTGATGAATAAGTCAGTAAAACATTCATTTTCATATTTTTTCATGGAAATTTTTAATGGTTTTTCCAAAATCCTCAAGTTGCGTTTTTATTTTGTCTCATGAGTTTACTTGAAATATATGATTTTTACTCAGGTCCATTGTTCATACGTGAGTTAGTACATTAAATTTTATTAAAACTTTCATTTTATTCGTGTTATGAAGTTATGGAAGGTGTCTCCAATTTCCTATTCTCTTGAATTGTTTTGCATTAACTTTCTATTTGCTAACTGTTTTAAGTTGACGATCCATTGTTCATAAATTTCATTTTGTCTTCGAATTGCCTTCCGAAGGCAGTGAAAAGGGTTCTGAAGGCGCGAGCGTATTTTACCCATGGCCATTTATATGATTGATGTACGGATATGCAGGCGGCGTTGTGGTTTGTGTTCGGATGCGAACTTCTTTTCGCCCGCATTGTTGGATCGTGAGATGGTTTCTTCACAGTAGAGAATGTTCAGTATTCTTCGAGTTTGAAATCATGCGTTCGTTCTTCATGATTATCCTTCTAAAGACGTCCTGTACGCGCGCGGGCCCTTAGTCTTCAGCGCTCAATGGCAACCGATTGCGCCTGATTTGCAACGCGTATAGAATAAGGGTGTTCACCAAAAGCCAGGACTCGCAAGTCAGACTCGTGAGTCCGAGTCGGATTCTAGACTCACAAGTCCAAGTCTGACCTCCAGACTCGACTTGGACTCGCAAGTCTGGGGGGAGGCTGGGGGCGGAAAAACCCCGACGGCCGGTTAGACACCCGTCGACGACGACCAGACAAAACATCCTCCTCAGCTCCCTCCCCCCTCCCCCCCCCCTGACATCCTCCCCTACATTCCCAGTTTCCATCCAACTCCCTCGATTTTCGCTGACAACCGCCGTCCGGCTGTCCTTGCCACATCAGCCCACGCCATCCGCAAATTTGACATCGCGGATGGTGTGGCTCGGTGCCATGTCAAAACGTCCTGGTGAGCTGGAGCTCTACTCGGAAGATCTTTGTCTGCTCGAAACTTTGACACTAAAAGGTGAAGTTTTGAAGTTCAAGTTTAGAACTTCGAGTTCCAAACACGACGTTCAAAACTTCGAGTTCCAATGTCTGATCAGCTCACATCTCCGAAGTTTCGAATTTCCAACCGGAACTTCAAAACTTGAAGTTCCGATCGGTCGGCTTGACCGCTCGAGAATTGGAATGGTCAAAATGACCCGTGGAAACAAGGCACAATTTGAGCTTTGACAAGAGTATTTGTGAAACACACAACAAGTCAACATTAATGGTTTCACCTATGTTTCCCATTTGTTCATCATATATCCCAAAACTAAACAAAAACTTCCCTAATACTCAACGAACTATTCATGCAACGGCTCCAAAACCCTAGATCCTAACTATCAAATAAAAGTGGAAAAGGGACATAAAGAGATGTATTGCTTGGACTTGCATGTCCATGAGTGGTGGACTTGCAAGTCCACACGTATTGGACTCGCGAGTCCATAGACTCGAAAGTGCAAGCCCAGACTTGCGAGTCCAAGTCTGGAGCTAGACTCGGACTCGCAAGTCCAAGTCCGGGTCCAGACTCGAGAGTCTGGACTTGCGAACACCCTTAGTATAGAACGTTCTATTCGTTACTGCGCGTTTATGCATACTTGTTCCGGATAGTGCGTGTGGATTATGTCTTCACTGGTTGGACTGACCCCAATACCAGGCAGGACTTCCTCATTTGAGCAATTCTGACGATTGGTATCAGCCTACCCCCATTCTCAAGATTAGATTCGGATCGCCCCTGTTGTGTGTGACGCTAAATTGAAAGTAGGTGCTAAACAGAATTACGCAGGTTGGAAAGTCCTATTCTTGTTCAAAACAGTGAGGTGTGGAGCAGAAGGTATTTTGAGGTATATGGTCAATTATATCATCAGAATTAATAGTTTGTATTGTTTGTCGTACTCCATCTCCTTCCCCTAGCTAATTTCAGAGTTCAAAACGTCACATAAACATCTCAAAGCGTTTTGATTTGCGTTTGGGACGTTTCCTACAACCTTCCTAACCACTTGCCGCAACACTAGGCGTCAGCGCCAGGTCAGCGTGTGACAACAGTCAGAAGTTAGAGACAAAACTGCAAGGGTCTGGAACAACAAATGACAGCTCCAAGGCATAAATACCTGCCGTAGCGCACAGCGGTTGTCGCACGCGGCAGTCCAAGAGCTGTCCTAAAAACTGGCCAAAAAGCACTGTTTTGGCCGCAACTCTGCGCACACATGTCAGAATGCTACGTCGTCTAAACCTAGACGTGCAGGATCAAAAGACAAACACTGCGACGGGTCACAAGCATGCATCCATCATCAGACGGTGGACATACAATGCAAAAACATGCAAAAAGGGCTCATGGCCAGTCCGCCGAAAGACGCCTACAAGCTGTAGAAAGGACAGCAAAGAGTCCTAGCAGCATCTGGGGCTCTCGAACGGTAGTCGGCCAGCTCCAAGCCGGTAGTCCACCGCCAGTCGTTGCACCGGTGTCATCAGGGCCCGCCTCACGGATCTGCACGAGTATGGACACGGCCGAGTGGTCACAATGAACTGTATAAGAACGTCACAAATCACAACACTCCCCCATGACCCCATGGTACGCATGTCCATACACGTGCAGCACTGGTACAAACACAATAGTGAGTGACACAAACAAATGAGGCACAGATACACATCCCACACTCAACCACCCTCAGGCATGGGGCGAAGCCCAATAGAACAAATGGCCACCAAGAACTTTGCGCGAGCTAGTGCCTTCTTCAAGAAATCAGCACATTGCATGTCAGTGCCAACCCACATGACGGAGATCACGTGTCGCTCCACCAAGTCACGAACAAAGTGATGCTCAACCGTAATGTGCTTTGTGCGAGCATGAAAGACACCGGAGTTCTCCGCAATGGCAAGAGCACTCTGGTTGTCGCAACGCAACACAATGGCAGGTACTGACTGCCCAAGGTGAAGAAACAAGCGCTGCAGCCAAACTGCCTCAGCAGCACCTGCGCCCAAAGCAACGTACTCTACCTCCGACGAACTATGTGAGATGTAGCCCTCCTTCTCGCTTCGCCAAGAGAGAGCGGTACCACCGAGTAGAAACACGTAGCCACTACGTGTGCGCCCATCTGGGCTCCAATCCCAGTCGCTATCAGCGTAGCCGTCAAGGACCACCGAACAATGCGGAAGGAAACAGAGTCCGAGGTACGGCATGGAGACCACATAATACACCACTCCCACAGCCGCGTGAAGGGCTCTCGCACATCGAGCCTATGAGAACTGAGCGAGCAGGTTGACGGCGAACGCGATATCAGGACGCATGGTAGTGGCCAGGTACATCAGAGATCCGATGAGACGGAGGTACAAGGTCACATCCACTGTCTCCCCCAACTGTGTAGGGTCATCCACCTTCAGGGTGTCCTGCACATCACGTGTAAGGGGTGTGGAAGCGGACAGCACTGCACCAAGGAGATCGTTGAATCACTCCCCCACGACTTGTGTGTATCGGGCTTGATGTAACAATAGTGTTAGACGTCTGCGATCTCGCATGATCTCCGTGAAAAGAAATACCGATGCAGGACCGAGGTCCTTCATCCTATAGACAGTCTGCAGGATACCCTTGGCATCCTTCACGGCCTCTTGGGACGGAGACGTGATCAGAAGGTCATCGACATAGACCAGGATGGCGATGAACCGCTCGGGTGTTGGTGGGATGAAAAGAGAGGGGTCTGCTTCGCTCTGTACATATCATGCATGAGTCAAAGTGCCGGTGATCTCCTGGTTCCAATACCGCAGAGACTGCTTGAGGCCATACAAGGTTGCGCAAGCGCCAGACCTTGTCACCGTCCTCAAAGCCCGGTGGCTGAGCCACGTAAATCTCCTCATCTAGAGAGCCATGGAGGAATACATTCTTCACATCCATCTGGTGCAGTTCCCAATCATGCTGAGCCACTACACTGAACACAGCTCGAGCTTAGGTCATGCGGCCGACAGAGGCAAAGATGTCAGTGTAATCGACTCCCTCAATCTGAGAGTACCCCTTGATGACCAAGCGGTCCTTGTAGCGTTCCAATGAGCCATCCGACTTCACCTTCTTGTGAAAGACCCACTTGACCTGAATAGCCTTCCTCCCAGGAGGAAGGTCGACAAGCTTGTATACTATGTGCTCTCGGATAGTCCGAAGCTCATCCTTGTAGGCAGCACGCCAAGCGTCAGCATCTTGTGATGAGAGAGCCTCCCTCAATGTGCCTAGGTCGGGCGCCATAGAGGGAGGACTCTACATGGCAAGTGCACACGCCTGAGTGTCGGGTCTGATGACCACAAGATCAGCTACTACGTCACAGGCGATATGGAACTCGCAAGTGACGAGGTCCTGCTTTACAGGGCATGCTAGATGTACCTCTATGAGCTCAGTGTGGACACTCAGGCCTAGGGCCTTTGTGCCGGGATCACCACTCGCAATGCTGCGAGAGGAGCGCCTGGGTCCGAGGCCCTACGCTTGCTGAGCTCCGGAATCCAGTGGTCGAAGACGGCCACTGGGCTCACGGGAGTAACGTCAGGTCGAGGGACGCACCTCAGGCTCAGGGACAAGTGCGCCCACAGGGACAAGTACGACCACAGCAGGTGAGGATTGAGACGAGGCAATCGGAGATGCCGTGCGAGGAGATGTGTGTGTGAGGAACACGGGGCTGGGTGTGACAGCCAGAGCAGACAAGACTGGACCTAACACTGAGGGAGGAGTACCAGTCGACGTACGAACGGGAGTGGGCGAGACTGGATCAGATACAGAGACAGGAGTGCCAGCAGACGTAGGTGCTGGTGCAGAAGGAGGCGAGGGAACGGAGGTACATATGGGGTGTAAAACAAGATGTACAGGCAAGATCTCTAGACCGACGACAATGATCGCCGGATCATCAAGGACCGGAGACCGAGAGGGGGCTCAAGCGGACACATCAGCCTGATGAGAGGTGCTCGCTGGCGTAGAAGTCTCCCCCATCCACGGAGAACCCTCACAGGAAGGAACATGGGCGGCGGAGAGTGCTGTGATCGAAGTCAGGTCACGGTAAGTGAGACTCGAAAAACAGCGCGTCGCGGGACTGAATGACACGACGACGAGTAGGGTCCCAGAAGCGCCATACCTTTGACCACGGGGAAATGCCTGTGAAGGCACACAAGCGGCCCTCAGGTGAGACCTTGGACCCCTGCTGGTCCTCGGTGTACCACACAGAGGCCAGAGAGCCCCACACGCAAGCGAGACGAAGGTCAGCACGGTGTCCAAAGCAGAGGTCGTACGGTGTAATATGGTCCGCAAGCGGACCGTGCGGGAGGCGGTTCCAAACCCAAGTCATGTAGGCGAAACCCTCAAAGACAAAAGAATTTGGGAGACCGTACTCAGTCTGCATGGCGCGAACCGCAACCTCCATGGTTTCGTTCCAGCGCTCAGATACACCGTTCTACTGGGGGGTAGCAGGAGCGGAGACCTGGTAAAAAATCACGTGCTCAGCAAAGAAGGAGTCCATCTTGCCAAGGAACCCACCGCCACGATCCAAGCGGAAGGCATGTAGCGTGTGGTGGGTCTGACGCTTAGCCATCACAAGCCAGAGTCGAACCGCAAGGGCGGCGTCGCTCTTCTGACAAAGACTGTAGACCCACCGCATCTGGATAAAGTCATCAGTCAAAGTCAGAACATACTGGCCCCTCTCAGATAGAGACTCGATCGGGGAAGGGCCGAGAAGGCCTGAGTGAACCAACTCGAGAGGCCACAGCACTGGGGAACAAGAGTCAGGGTAGGTGCACCGGTGCATCTTCTCCTGAGCGTAAAAAAGACAGTCAGTCTTGGGTGGCTTCTCGAAAGTAGCCACGTCAAGACCCAGAGCGGGCTGTGTCCGAATGAGCTTCGACACAGTGTCAGAGCCCATGTGACACATACGGTGATGAAGCAACCGCTGGTGTTCCGGAGATAGACCACCAGTGACAAAGACACGACCGGAGGAGGAGGAAGAGAAAGGAGAGGAGGGCCGAGCGATGCGATACAAATCATCTATGACAGAAGCACGCAGGACGACACTATGGGCGTTTGTAGCAGTCACAGTCGCTGAGTCAGCGGTATGCTCCACAGAGAGACCCATCAAGGTGCAGACACGCACAGAACGCAAGTTGAGCTCAAGATCAGGCACAAACAAGACGTTGGAAAGGTACAAGGGGCCAGACGGACCATCAAAGCATACAACCACAACACCATGGATTGGCAACGACTGACCAAAGCCTGTAAGAACGGAACGGACAGACGTGACAGGGCCGAGAACAACAAAGTCACTGCGACGGCACGTCATGTGATGGGTGGCACCGGAATCAATGATCCAAGTGCCACCACAGTCACGACTGGAGGACATCACTGTACAAAGAGCAATGGAACACTCGACATTAGAGGGACGCTGAGCCGTCAGTGACGAGGAACGACGCACAACACAAAGATAAGACACATGACTCCACTCGATGAAGTCAGGACCATCATCATCACATGCTGACTGTGCTCCACACACGTGTCGTCACGAGCCACAGGAGCGGACAAACAAACAGTCAGTGAACCACCCGACGATGACATTACACTCGTACCTCCCTAAAAGCGGAGCGCCAGAAGGTGGCGAAGCTTGGTGATGGTGTGGTCCCGCGGGTCCGGATCGCTGCTGCTCGCCGGGGAGGAGGCAAGAACAGCTGCAATCGTGGCCGCCGCGCGTCCGGAGGAGGATGCGGGTAAC
This sequence comes from Penium margaritaceum, assembly GCA_023375785.1. Lineage (NCBI taxonomy): Eukaryota > Viridiplantae > Streptophyta > Zygnematophyceae > Desmidiales > Peniaceae > Penium > Penium margaritaceum. The sequence continues at coordinate 12,181 of SZWC01009870.1, forward strand.
GTGCCAGACTTAGAACAGAGAGCATGAGCACTCTAGAGCCCACGAGTGATCCACGCCCAGTCGAGCGGTTGCTGGCACTCGGTGTAGCGATGGGCGCCTCCACAGTTGGGAGTGCACAGAACGGCCATTGTTACCACTGGATGACAACTGATGCTGACCTAATCCACGCTTCCTACTGTTCTTCTTCCCCTGGGCGGCTATTACAATGCCTTGTGTCTGCGTGGATGGAGACAGGGTCGAAGAGGAAGAGGAAGACAAGGAAGTGATGGAGGAGGAAGAGGGAGACTGCAGGAGGGAAGATGGTGGTGATGCGATGGCTGCTGTAGAGAGGGAAGTCTCCAGATGGGCTACGGCTGCCTCGCGGGCTGAGGTCACCTTAAGGAAGAGCTGATGAGCCCAAGGAAGCAGCTGCAGAGTGGCTGAGAAGGGCTTGAGGACAGCGTCGCTGTACCATGTGAAGATGTCAGTGTACTCGAGGTGATCTCCGAGCATAATCATACGAAGCGCCCACAGCTGTGTGCCTCCTGAGGTCCCCAAGCGAGTGTAGATGCACATGGCGCATTGCCGGTAATCGGCTGCAGGCTCCGCAGGCCCCTGACGGAGCGAATGGAAAGAACGAACATGTGATGTACGAGTGGCGTGCGTCTTTGCGGCCAGCAGGGATAAGGCTAGATCCCAACCTCCACGGAGATCGACGCTGGTGCCTGTGTCGGCCTCACCAATGAAGGGGCGGAAGTCGACGACAGTCTTGTGTGGCATGGCGTAGAGGAGTCCGCGCATGGCCCGAGCTGCTGTCAGTACCTCTGCTGGGTCTGTAGGCTGGTACGGGCTGTGGTAGTAAGGCCACACTCCCTCAAAAGTAGCCCACACCTGAAACAGGATCTTCCAGCAGACGAAGCCATCCTCAGTGATGTACCGTTGAGGTAGTGCCTCAAAATCCTTGGGTTGCCATTTCGTGGGGAGAGCAACCACAGGCTGAGAAGGACGAGAGACGGGAAAGACTCGTGGAAGAGGATGGTCATTGGGGTAGTCGGGTGACAATCGTATCGAGGAAAACGGAGGAGATTGGGTGCCCGTCTGTAGCTGACGGAGGCGCTCCTAAAGAACTCGAATCTCCTGAGCCGGGGAATCATCCGTAATGCCTGGCATGAGTGGCTCATCATCCAGGAGGTTAACAGGTGGTGGGACAGGTCGAGCGCCACTCACGGGTGCCTAAGCCAACTGCTCGGTGGAGACCGCGATGCCGGCAGCTCCCTTAGAAACCCGCCGAAGAGCCGTGGACTGAGCACGCAGAAGCTCAGTCAGCGTGCGGATAATGTCAGTCTGCTCTCTCTGGAGGCAACGCATCTCATCCTGCTAGCTTTGCAGGTCCTCAATGGCCTGCGAGCGTGGACTCAGTAGTCCAGACGAAGAGGAGGAGGGGTCGCCTGGTTCCTTCTCCTTGTTGTCCAACAGGCTCATGTCGCCGCTCAGTATGGGGCGACAGGTCAAGTTTGTCGGATTTCAAAACCGTTAGCGTTTCTCAAGGATTCGAGACCCTGGAAATGTATGACTGTTCGGCTAAAAAATTGGCTACATATGGTGTTGACGGCCAGAAATTTGGCTAAGTGCTAAAATTTAAAATTTTCGGCACTAAAACTTCAAGGTTGTCCAAATCAAGCGAAATTTGGACCACAGAGGCTCCTGAACATGCTGAACATGATGGTGAAATTTTTGGTCGCAAAAAGTTGGAAAAAGTGGTGAAGCGTCACTTTTCCCTGTTCTGCCCGAATTTCAGCAGAAAACAAATCTGCGTTGCACTTCAGTATTTGCAGGTGGCGACAGAGTACAAAACTGAGCGTGAATAGTAGCTCTGGAGAGCTTGAGAGAAGAGCTTTCCAACGCACCCTCAAACGCCAAAAACGGCGTTTGTTTGAAGCCAGGGCAAGCTCGTGCCGACGGGGAGGTGGTGGCTGACGTGATTTTCGCCCGCGGCTCCTACACGTCCGTGCGGCTTCTAGGAAGTTGCACGGACAGGGGCAGCGGTGGCGCACGCTGCTGTTGTTCCTGCTGCTGCTGCTGCCATCGAGCTTGAAGGCAATGGCCTCAAGCCACTTTGGCGGCTCCTATTGCTGATGTTTCTGATGCCGCCGCCGATGTTGCTGTTGCTGCTGCTGCTATGGTCGAAACTGCCAGCACTGTTGCTGCGCTGCTGGACAGCTGCTGTGGCGCTGCTGCCCTGGCGTGCTGCTACACTGCTGTACCCCTCCTGCATGACTCGTCTGTTGTGCAGGTGTTGCGGCCTACGCCTTGCAATGGCACAGGTTGGTGGGTCCTCCCAGGACCTCTCGTTATTGCTGTGTGTTGTTGCCGCTGCTGCTGCTCACTACTGCTACGATTGCTGCATCTCTGCTGTGCAGCACAACAAGCTCCGGCTTGTTGCTCTGATACCATGAGACGTTTCCTAGAACCTTCCTAACCACTTGTCGCGACACTAAGCATCAGCGCCAGGTCAGCGTGTGACAATAGTCACAAGTTAGAGACAAAACTGCAAGGGTCTGGGTTGGGACACGAACAGAGTGTCAAAAAACTCAAACTGAATATAATTGCAGAGAGGAATAACAAATGACAGCTCCAACGCATAAATACCTGCCGTAGCGCACGGCGGGTGTCGCACGCGGCAGTCCAAGAGCTGTCCTATATACCGGCCCAAAACCACTGTTTTGGCTGTAACTCTGCGCACCATGTCAGAATGCTACGTCGTCTGAACCTAGACATGCAAGATCAAACGACGGACGCTATGAGTGGTGACATGCATGCATCCATCATCAGAAAGTGGAAGCACAATACAAAAACATGCAAATAGGACTCATGGCCAGTCCGCCGAAAGACGCCTGCAAGCTATAGAGAAGACAACAGAGAGTCCCGGCACCATCTAGGGCTGTGGAACGGTAGTCGGCCACCTCCAAGCTGGTAGTCGACCGCCAGTCATCGTACCGGTGTCACCAGGGCCCGCCTCAGGGATCTGCACAAGTATGGACACGGCCGAGTGGTCACAGTAAACTGTACAAGAACGTCACGAATCACAACAGAGTTATCCTCGTCTGTCTTGTACAACTCACTATGACCACTTCGTCACATCTATACTCGCGCAAATTCATAACGTGGGCCAAGATGGAGCCAAAGCATCGTCTACTTGTGATCCACACATCTGCAGCTAATGGAAAGCCGCCACGTCATCCTGGTTACGTTCTGCAACCTAACTCCGTTTTACCCACCGTTTTGGCCACGCGATACTCACTTTACATAAAAGTGTTGTGATTTGTGATGTTCCCGTTGACCAGTACAGTTTACTGTGACCACTCGGTCGTGTCCATACTCGTTCCGACCCCTAATGCGGACCCTAGTGGCACCGGTGCATCACGTGGTGGCCGACTACGAGCCTAGAGCTGACCGATGACCATTCCAGAGCTCTTGAAGCTACCCGGGGCCACCTGCAGTTTTTCTACAGCACGTAGGAGTTTATCGGTGGACTGGCCGTGGGCCCGATTTGCATGTTTTTGCATTGTGTATCCACCGTTTGATGCCAGATGCATGCATGTGACCAGTCCTAGCATCCTATTTTTTATTCTACACGTCTAGGTTCAGACGGCGTAGCACTCTGATATGTCTGTGCAGAGTTCCTGCCAAAACTGTGGTTTTGGGCCGGTCTTAGGACAAATCTTGCATTGCTGCTTGCCACACCCACCGTGCGCCACGCCACGTACTTATACCATGGACTTGTCATTTGTCATTTCTCTCTGCAAATACTATTGAAGCATTCTGACACTTTGCTTTGTATCTCCTAGCCAGACCCGTGTAGTTATGTGCACAACTTGTGACTGTCATCGCCGTCTGACCTGGCAGAGACACCTAGTCAGCTGCTGTGTCGCTAGGAATCTTCCACACATCTTCTCATGGTAGAAGAGCCATGAGATAGTTCTCACCCAGCTGCGTAGTAGAGACGCAGCAGAGCAGCAACAGTGAGAGTCACCGCTGCAGCACATCAACTGGGACTTGTATAAAACAACAGCATATCGCCGTCGACAACGCTCACCATCACCATGTGAGATTGCATCAACAGCTACTGCTAGCGGCATCAGGAGATAGCTGCAGTAGACTGTAGTTGCTAGCAGTTGCCGACGTTAGCACTGAGCAGCACTAGTAGGGTGGCAGCAGCGCGCGGCAGTAGTAGTAGCACGCAGCGACAGCCGCACAGCAGCAGCATGCAGCAACACCAGCACAACAGCGGCTCAGCACAATCGGCTACTGTAGTGGCGGTAGCAGCACAACAGCAGCGCTGCAACAATGGCAGCAGCAATGGCGGTAGCTACAGCATAGTAGTAGTAACGGCAGCAGCGAGCAGCGGCGGCAGCAGCGTACAGCAGTCGCAACGCATAGCAGTTGCAACAGCAGCAGCTCGCAACTGCTGCCACGGTCGCGCACGCAGCCGCCAGGCGGCTGTCTCGCACACAGTCGCTTGGCTGGTGCTATAGTTGACGCCACAGCAGCAGCAGTAGCAGCAGCTGAAAGGAAGCTGCACAGCGGCTTTTGCTTAACTTTCGCACGGCTGATGCGGAGCATCGGCTTGCTCGCACAGCAACCGCGAAGATTGACCAAAAAAAACGGAGGGAAGGCAAGTTGACATCAGCATTTCTCCTTGCTGACGACATCATGTCAGCAACTTCCTATTGTCGTCAGCACTTGCCTTAGTGAAATTCTTGGTCGGAGGGTCAAAAGTTGCCAACGTGTCAACTCCTCAAGAAACGGTCACGTTTTTGCAATTCGACCACGTTGACGCCTCGGCCCAGAATGAGCAGCGCCATAGCTACGTCTTGCAAGAAGGGAAAAAGGGTACTAGATCCCTCTTCTTCCTCCTCAGGGATTGTGAGCCCACATTCGAAGGCTATTGAGGACCTGCGGAGCCAGCAGGACAAGATGCGTCACCTGCAGCAGGAGCAGACTGACGCCATCCGTACACTAACCGAGCTTCTTCAAGAACATTGCACAAATCCAGGGCAAACTTCTGAGGGAGCGGATAGGGTCGTACCCTCTACACAACAGTCAGCTCCAGCACCGGAGACAGGAGCTGGGGCCGACCCGCCACCTCTTGATCCTTGGGACAAGGATCCAAACCTAAAAGGCATGGAGGGCAGCTCCTCTGAGCACGGGATTTGTGTGCTTCAAGAGCGTCTCCGCTAGCTTCAGACAAGCTCTCGGCCCCCATACACATCCCGCTTTCCCGAGTTTCGATGGTCGCATGACGTCCACCCAAGCGACTTCCCTCTTCCTGGCATCTTTCCCATCCCTTGTCCTTCCCATCCTGTGGTTGCTCTCCCTACGGAGTGGCAACCCAAGGACTTCGAAACGCCGCCCCCACGGTATGTCAGCGAGGACGGCTTTGACTGCTGGGAGAACCTCTTTTAGGTTTGGGCCACTTCAGAGGGCGTGTGGCCCTACTACCACAATCCGTATCAGACTACGTACCGAGCTCAGGTGCTGACGGCGGCTAGGGCAATGTACGGATGTCTCTATGCCATGCCGCGTGAGACCATCGTCCACTTCTGCTTGTTCCTTGGCGAGGCGGGCACAGGTACCGGCGATGATCCACATGGCGGTTGGGACCTAGCATTGTCCCTACTTGCTGCAGAGATGCACGCCACCTGCGCCGTGTACATCCGTGCCTTTTACTCCCTTCGTCAAGGGCCTGCCAAGCCTACAGCCGACTACTAGCGTCGCGCCATGCGCATTTACCCGCGCCTTGGGACCTCAAAAGGTACACAGCTGTGGGCGCTCTGCACGATCATGCTCGGAGGTTTCCTTGAGCACACAAACATCTTCATGATATACAATGACGCCGTGCTCAATTTTTTTTTGGCTTCATTACAGCTTCTTCCCTTGGCACAACAGCTCTTCCTCCAGGTGACTTCCACCCGTGAGGCAGCCTTGGCTCATCAAGAGACTTCCATTGCTGCCGCAATCAATGCATCACCACTGACGCCCCAAATGCAGACTCCTTCTCCATCCTCCATCACATCCTCCTCCTCCCCTTCCACCCCGATTACACTGACTTAGACATAGGGTGTCGCGGCAGTAGCACAGGGGAAGAAGGGGTGTTTGAGGCGCGACTCAGGCCAGCAGCAGTCGCAGCAGCAGCCATCATCGGGCAGTAGTAGTGGACGCTCCATTCCTTACTAAAACTATGGAGGTGCACATCGCTACACCAAGTACCAGCAGTCACACGACTGGGCGCGGATTACTCTCGGACTCTATGCTGCGCAAACACTACGGTCTATGTCAAGCAGCACATCCTCCAGACGCGTGGCGACCACGACTGCAGCAGCTCTCGCCTCACCACCGACGACCAACGGTGACCAAGACCCACGTGACTGCACCATCGCCGAGCTCTGACACCTTCTGGCACTTCACGTTCAGGGAGGTGCAAGTGTGTTGCTGCAGCCGGTTGGTTCACACACTGTCTGTTTGTCTGTTCGTGTGGCTGAGGATGACTCGTGTGGGGGGGCAAAGTCGGCATGTGATGGTGATGGGCCCGACTGTATGGATTGGATTCATGAGTCTCACCTTTGTGCCCTTTGTCTTTCCTCCCCACTTGCTGCCCAGCGGCCAAGTGTTCCATTGCCCAACGGTCTCGGTGTTCCAAGTCTCTGTATGATCGGGGTCGATACATCCTGATCCTTACTGATGACTCCACCCGGATGCGGTGTGTCTACAGCGTGCGCCAAAAGAGTGACGCTGCTCTTGCGGTTTCCCTCTGGCTAGTGATGGCTGAGCGTCAGTCTCGCCACACCTTATGAGCTCTGGTTTGGCCACCGGGCTGACTTGCGTCTTGCTCGTGTTTGGGGATCCTTGGCTTCTGTGTGGTACTAAGAGGACCAGTAGGGGTCCAAGGTCTCACCGCGAGGTCGCTTGTGTGCCTTCGTCAGCATCTCTCCGCAGTCGAAGGCGTGGCATTTTTGGGACCCTGCTTGTCGTCGTATTTTTTAGTCCCGCGACGCGCTCTTTTTTTAGTCCCTTACCTACCGTGATCTGACTTCAATCATGCCGTTGACTCTCACACACATTCTCACATGTGAGGATTCTGGACGGATGGGGGAGTCTGCGCCTTCAAGCACCACTCGCCAGGCTAATGTGGCCGTTCGAGCTCCCTCCAGTTCTCCGGCACTTGATCCAAAGATCTGTCCAGCACCACCGGCTTCTACCCCTGTCCCCTCGCACCCCATAGGTACCCATGATTCTATACCTGTGCGTACTCCGATGAATGTACCTGTCCTATGATTGTGTCTGCCGACTGTCTTGCCTCTGTGCGTGGACCTACCTCACCTGCTCCTACTATCACTTCAAGTATTGTGTCGCCCACACTCGCATCTCCTCGCAGAGAATCACCAGCTCCCTTGCCTCAACCCTCCCGAGCTACGATTGTGCCCATTCCTGAGCCTGAGATACGCCCCTTGAGCTTGGGTTACTCCCGTGAGCCTGGCAGTCGTCTTCCACCATTGGAATCCGGAGCTCAGCGAGTCTCTCGTCCCACACCCAGGAGCTTTGCTTGCAGCATTGCGAGTGGTGATCCCTGCACAAAGGCCCTAGGCCTGAGTGTCTGCACTGAGCACACAGAGGTACATCCTGCGTGTCCCGTAGGGCACGACCTCATCACTCGCAAGTTTCATGTTGCTTGTGATGCAACTGTCAATCTTGTGGTCGTCAGACCTAGTACTAAGACTTGCGCTCTTGCCACACAAAGCTCTCCCTCTATGGCACTTGACACGGGCAAACTGAGGGAAGCTCTCTCCTAACAGGATGCTGACGCTTGGCGTGCTGCCTATGAGGAAGAGCTTCGCGCCATCCGAGAGCACGAAGTTTTTGAGCTAGTCGACCTTCCACCTGTGAGGAAGACTATTCAGGTCAAGTGGGTTTTTTGCGAGAAAGTGAAGCCGGATGGCTCACTGGAACGCTACAAGGCTCGCTTGGTCGTCAAGGGGTACTCTCAGATTGAGGGCATCGATCATACTCACTCCTTTGCTCCTATCGACCGCATGACCTTAGCTCGAGCTCTGTTCAGTGTACTGACTCAACACGACTAGGAAATGAACCAGATGGATGTGAACAATGCGTTCCTCCATGGCTCTCTGGATGAGGAGATTTACGTGGCTCGGCCGCCCGGCTTTGAGGACGGTGATAAATTCTGGTGCTTACGCAAGTCCTTGTATGGCCTCGAGCAGTCTCCTTGGTGTTGAAACTAGAAGATCACAAGCACCCTGACTCGTACGGGATATGTACAAAGCGAGGCACCCCTCATTCTTCATCCGATGGACGCCTAAGTAATTTACTGCCATCCTGGTATATGTTGACGACCTTCTGATCGCGTCTCCTTCACTTGAGGCTGTGGAGGAGGCCAAGGTTTTTCTCAAGACTACCTAGATATTAAAGGATCTTGGTCCTGTAGTAGTGTTTCTTGGCATGGAGATCGTGCGAGACCGCAGATGTCATACTCTACTACTACATCAGGCCCGATACGCACGTGTTGTCGGGGAGCGCTTCATCGACCTTCTTGGCGTAGTGCCCATGGCTTCCACACCTTTCATGCCTAACGGGCAGGATGCCTTGAAGGTGGACAATCCCACGCAGCTGGGGGAGAAAGTGGATCCTGAACCTCCGTCTCATCAGATCTCTGATGTACCTGGCCATTACTACACGTCCTGACATTGCGTTTGCCGTTAACCTCCTTGCCTAGTTTTTGCAGGCTCCATGCACTAGAGCCCTTCACGCAACTGTGCGAGTGGTGCAATACATGGTCTCCAGACCGTACCTCGGACTCTTCTTTCCTCGGTATTGTTCAGTGGTCCTTGAAAGCTACACCGACAGCGATTGGGCATCGAGTCTAGATGGACACAGTTGCACATGTTACGTCTTCCTGCTCTATGTACCACTGCGTCCTAGTACAGCGGGAAGCAGGGATGCATTGCACGTAGCTCATCGGAGGCAAAGTACGTTGCTCTGGGTGCAGGGGTTACTGAGGCAGTATGGCTGCAGTGCCTGTTTCTTGAGCATGGCCAGTCAGTACCTGCCATTGTGCTTCGTTGCGACGATCAGAGTTCTCTTGGCATTACGGAGAACTCTAGTGTCTTCCATGCTCGCATGAAGCACATTACGATTGAGCATCACTTTGTGCGTGATCTGGTGGAGCGACATATGATCTTCGTTATTTGGGTTGGCATTGACATGTAGCGTGCTGACTTCTTCACGAGGGCACTAGCATGGAGAAAGTTCCTGATGGCCATTCCTTCCGTTGGACTTTGCCCCTTGCCTGAGAGTGGTTGAGTTTGGGGTGTCATTGTGTCTATGTCTAATTTGTCGTTGCACTAGTTGTTGCACTCGTCTCAGTAGTGCACGTGAATGGACATGCGTACCAGTTGTTGCCTTGTGTCTCCTAGCCAAACCCTTGCCTTTGTGTGCACAACTTGTGACTGTCATCACCGTCTAACCAGGCACTGACGCCTAGTCAGCGGCTATGTTGCTAGGAAGCTTCCACGCATCTTCTCAAAAAGATGCGTGGTGTACTCACTTTTCTCGAAGCTCCTGAGATCATGCATGCCGTGCCCACTATTGGAATACAGTCCATGGTACACCGGTTGCAGAGGAATTTGTTCGAGGACAGTGGGTATCCAACAAGTCAATTTCCAGTTTTCAATAAGTTATGTCACCATTTCTACGATGCACGAAATGAACCCCGACTTAAGTGTCTTTTGAGTGACTTGAGGCGAAGCGCAAGTTCCAAAAAAACAAATATGCTGAAAATTGATCACTTGTCCTCTGCTTTCTTTCGGCCTTTGAAGAGGGGCTTCAACTTCGGACAAACGACGTAAAGATGACATCTTTTACATCCAAAATGAGACGTTAGATGGCCTCGGTGCCAAACTTGCTGCAACGACACCGAAAGGGAACCTCTTTAAGACCAAAACGGACTCCAATCATAGCAAATCTCAATCATGCGATGTTTTGCCAGGTGGACGTTGCCATATGCATTCCACATGCCAGCGGTGCCAACTGGCAGATACTTCAAGGTTAGACCCCATGGTGTCAACGTTGTTCGCTCGACACTGACGTGCCTCCCCTCGTTGGTGCTTTTGACCCAGGTGCCTGATAGGATTAATAGTTTTTTTCTCCCCCTCAGTACATCCTCACACTGCATGCATGATTTCCATCAATTGTCGTCCTCGTAATTTGGCAAAACGCCATGCGATGTAGACATTCTCTCTTGTCCTTCGCAGGGGTTGTGACCGTTGAGCCATTTTTCATGTGTGCTAGACATGTCCTTCCAATCTCGCGGCCTCGACGCAACGGGAGTCCGTCTCCAAGATGGCTCTCCTCGCTCTAACAACGGGTGGATTTGCCAAGTGTAGATGGTGGGTGCGATGCATACTACAACACATGGCATGCATTGTTATACCCACTTTTGGCCAAGATGGCCCCCACGTTTTACGCCACCGGTGACGACTATCTAGACAACGAGGACGACGATCCACTAGACGTCTTCGTCTCCCGCCACCACCCTTAATCCTCCTTCCATTGGACCGATTGGGAGGAGCACGATTACACCACTCATTTCAATGTTGCACAGCGTATGACTCCACGCCCTCCACACCGAGTTGAGGATTGCACGATACGACTTGGAGGAAGTCAACGTGTCCGTCCGTTACGTGGTTATTGTGCGGGTGGGTTTAACCCACTTTGTTTGTAGGAATGGTGTCGCATCCAACGGGGCTGGACCTCTTCCTATGTCAAAGTACGCTTCTTGCTTGCCACGTCACACAGTTTATTCTTGTGTACTTTCTCCCTACATGTGATTAAAGTTCTTTCCCTACATGTCTTCTTTGTAGGATCCTCTGATGAAGAAACGCCGTCCTCCCCTTGGAGGAGAAGACTGGCAAAGAAGTGGAATCTGCTCCTGCTCGTTCACGCAAGCGCACAGCAAGATGAATTGATTTCCCGGGTGGTCGAGCCTTTTGGAACATAGATTCCTACCACAAAGCTTTCCAAGACTACGCTGTCAACCGAAACATGCATGTCTCCTGGGTCCGCAGTGAGCCAACTCGCCTGGAATTCTGTTGCGGACTGTGGAAGATGGCGGGTCATCCATGGCTTCTCAAGGAGCTCTATCAGTGCAAGCTTGGCAACGTTGCCGTGGTCGAGTTTGTGGATGGACACAAGTGCACCCCCACCACTAAGAAGGGCAATCAGGTGCACAGAGCAGCATGGGTGCTACACCACATCGAGCGACGTATGAAGAAAAAGTAGTCGACCAACACAAAGGCATTGCAACAGATTGTCGAGGCACGCAAAGGGTAGAAAGTGTAGAAACCGGTGGTATACCAAGCAAAGAAGGCAACCCAAGAGAACCTGATGCAGTTGTACAAAGTACCATGTACAATGATCAGCGACAAAGACGGCCTCTTCACCAGCCACTTTTGGCAAAACCTTATGACATGCTATGGCATTTGGATCCAACTATCTACAGAATTCTAGACCGATGAGCAAATTGAGTGAAGCAGCTAGACGCTAGAACAACTTCTCCAAACTTTATGTGAACCACACAGCATTGATTGAACAGCAAAACTTCCGAGCGCTTCAGTGGCATACAACTCCGCCACTTCCATCACAACTGGTAAAATGCCTTTCATGGTGGTGTACGGTACACATTCCCACCACACCGGCTGGATTGTAGAGGTAGAGTAAGATTCCCATGGTTGAAACTCACCACTAGGACTTTGCAAGCATCAAGGAGGAAACGCGGCAGACCCTAGAAAAAACGCAAGCAGTTATGAAGCGGGTAGCCGACCAACTTCGTAGCAATGACCTATTCAGCGCTAGTGATCGCGTCCTGCTTAGCTTGTCGAATATCGACTCTGAGGACAGGACTTTGCAAAGCTCAAACCATGCTGGTTGGGACCGTTTGAGATCATGCAAATGCAAACCCTAGTCGTCGCCTGACTTTGTCCCCCTAGCAGCATGGAAATCTCCCCTCTCTTCCACAATAGCAAACTCAAACACTGTTGGGACCCTACTCAAAATATCCCCAACCGGGACATCACAGCACCACCTCCTATACACGTAGACGAGGATACAGAGTACGTCATTTAAGATGTTCGCAGACATCACGCTGTGGAATAACAATCAATTATCTGATCAGGTGGCACCGCTTCATCGCCACGTACAACTGTTGGAAGCCCGATGGTAACCTTGGAAACATCTATCACCTGATGGATGGCTCCTTCTGCGTCACTGGTCTACATCTGCTAGCGTGCTGGTGTTACATACTAGACGTACATGAGTACCTCATCTTTCTGAGTGGGCATAAATGTTAATACACAAACCGTCCAACGCGTGGCGAGACCTCGACATTCACTCCATAGGTCGAGGTTGAACCAACCAACTGCCCTTGCATCCAATGAACCTTCCCAAAACTACTGACAAATCCGACAACTTGCAAAACTACGACAGAATTATCACGACCTCTCGATCGATTTATTGACACACCAAGATAAATCTGGATTACAAAGATGCATCATGCATCTTCAATTTTGACTCTCAAAACCCCCCATCTTCTTAGTGTACCTTCTAAAATCTAACCACTTACAACGTAACTCCGTACACGTTGCCCAACAATTGACCCAACAACCTCCAGAATGTCTCATTTGTAACTCAACACTTGTATACAAATATATATATACATATATATATATACATATATATATATATATATATATATATATCCGACCATTTTGACACTTTTCATCAAAGTAAACATATCGCTAATTATGAATTGCTCAAGTGTCCCCCATTCCAAATCGTGCTGTGCCTCACAACTTCTACGTGTACACCATCTACACTCCGTTCACCATAACACTTGGTATCACAGCGCACGGATGCTGGAGAGGCATCCAACCACTTGACTCATGTGGAGGACTACCTTTCACAAGTCGTCAGCGCATCTCGCACATCAAGAATTCACATCTTGCACAAGCTGTCAGCGCATCTTGCACATCAAGACTCAATCGTCAAAGCCATAGGGGTTGATCCAGATGCCGCATAGCCTGCCACACTAACATTCACTGTTGTTTCAGGGTTTGCATGCATAGGCACGTTTGGCTCCTCCATTGCCATAGTTGTTGCCAAGGACCGGCTGCTGGTCATTGATGTGCGAGATGTGCTGACGGCTTGTGCAAGTTCGTTCGTTGCCACAAAATTAGCGGTAGTAAGCCAGCTGCCCATACCGACAGCCTCAATGACGGCAACAAGAACGACAGGTGGCATTGGAAGATAGGACTTGATCAATGAGGAACTGGCAAGCCAGATCTCCGCGCTCGTGGGAATCAACAGCCATCTACTCCAATAACTCAATGTTGCGATGGAGGCTCTTTGAAACACAAGCGCACGTGAAGCGGTGCTCATCGAGAGACAACCCCAGCTCTCGAGCGAACCCAAAATCCATCTGGCCCCACCAGAACCATTTAGTCCTGCAAGTTCTATGGGACTGATGGTTTGGATGTGGATGACAAGTGTGGACGTGTACTTCACCGTTGGTAGGGTCAACGACAATGAACAGAAATTTTACCTCGCATCTGCACTTTTATGTGGCACAGCGTGAAGTTGATGGTCTAATCTGAAGGCCAACCAATATCAGCATGAAACCGACGGGGCATCATCAACGACCAACGGCGCCCGTCTCATGTCGCCAATAGCAGGCATTCTACTCTTGGAGCACATCAACCCATAGTGGCAAGATGTATTGACGAAATTAAGCGAATGGAACAAATTCTTGCACGCAATACTCGCACAATTCCGACGGCTAAACGAAATGTTGACACACGGTACAAGTACCAGCATCTCCGTCAGCAGTACAGCTTGGCACAATACACATGGAGATCCCTCGAGATCATCACCGGATCAGACATCGCCCTCGACAAACTCTTTTTTCACTATAACGATGACCTCGAGCGGGATATCCTGTGGGCCATTGCCATTTTAAGCATCCAAAATGACTTTCAGTAGATGATCGCAACAGCACAAAGGATCGACAACACTCACTACACAACTTGGATCTAACAATCCTACGGTTGGCGACCTCCAAACCACATTCATCGTGGAAACGGAAAGAGCCAGTCACCAGACTCCTCGCCTCTCATGGAGGTGGACGCCATTGACCACATAGACACGCACACCTATTGTAACTGTGGAAAATGTGGGCACATAGCTCGCAACTTTTGGAGCAAGGGCCAGGTCAAAAAGTTGGGAAATCACAAAAAAAATGAGTCAAGAAATGGCAAACAACAGGAGTGCAAGGACAGAGTGATCGACGCCAAACGATCGCCCATCTGAACGACCTACATCACCGTAGAGGGTTTATGAGATCGCAAAGTTTGATGAGGGGTACGAGGACGGCCATCCGACGACACAAATGCGCTGGGTCGCCACACCAGTGTCAACGAGCTCTTGGGCAATGGAAAAAAAAGCCCGATGCAAGATGGTTCACATGGAAGTGGTATTGCCATCCCGCACGGACACAGTCGATGAAATGTTGGCGGACCAGCAGAGGTGGCACATGGCATGGATACGGTCCCCAGACAAATGGTCAATTTACTGCCAGCATCCAGCCCACGGACAACAGCAGGTCACGGGGTCAATCAGAGCCTAAAATGCATGCTCGAGGACTGGAGGGCTCCGTTCGGTTCGCTCCCGGGAAGATACTTCCATGTGCTGCACGTGGGTCATGGTACCTGTATGCATAAACACTTCACGTCATCTGCTATTTACTAAACAAGAAGGACGAGCAATGCAGGTGATCAGGAGGAACAAGTTGAGAAGAGAGACCAGGAATGCCAACGTGCCAGGTAGCAAGGTGGCGAGAAGGTGAGCAAAAGTTTTTGGTGTCGAATTGTGAGAATGTTGAAGACAATGTCAAGTAATAGCAAGCGAGTTGAATGTATTCTGATGAATTGGCTGTACTGTTGCACCAGACATGCCACTTGCTGTCTCAAGCGCATGCATTGCTGGAAAGGTACTATGATGAGCGTGCATCCTACTCGATGTTTCTCACCACGCCCTGGCCCTGTCAGCACACGATTCCATTCGTAACTATTTTGCATCTCTACAGCTACCTACATGCCTGGAAACAACATCTTTCCTGGCCACGTAAGCCTTCCACATGTGATGTGTACTTTCTTCTCCGCATGTTTCTTTCGTTCTACAGTTGGATGTCCTACAAGATACAATATGGGTGGGAAGGGATCCTAGCGCCCTCCTTTGACCTCGACATTCCAAACTAGCAAAAATTGTACCCCCTTGAACTTGAGCCCGATCATCCAGTGTATTCACGATGATCCCTTTATCCTAGTCCACATAGAGCAGGGTCTTCCACACAAGTTACATCAAAGTATCCACTTTCTACATACTTAGCATGAATGGCCAAAGCAAAGTTATCTTTTACGATTTATGTGGCTTTCCAGTTTCTTGCTTTTTCCCACAGTTTCAACCAAAATCACTTCATGCCACGTGTATCAAAACTTCATGTTCTCACGTTCAATTACGTGATGTGTCTTGTCTGTGAGGTTTGCAAGAACATGTCAACGGTTTGATCGCAATACAAGAAGATATCTGCCAACGGGGAAAAAAAAAAGAACGGCAAGTCCAGCAATCACATCGGCAATTTCAACAGTCTTGCTCGCGCCACGGCCATTCGATTGGCCATCGTATCGACTTCAAGCCGCACAGGGATCAGAAAGGGGAATCCTATTCTGTCGCACTCATTTGGAGTGCCTTACATAGGACAGGAGGTCATTAGGGTGATTGAGTGATGGTGAGAGGGTACCACGTCAACAGATAGCAAGCACAAGGGCGAGATGGTGATCGGATTTTTGGAAGAGAGATGAAGATGGCGAGCTGGTGAGAGGGTGTGAGGCTGAGGGACGAGAGGGAGCACGTGTAGGAGAGAAATTGAGGATGAGGACAAGTTCAAAAGAGGAAAAGAGATAAAAAAAGGAGAAGCCGGCAGGAAGATAGGGAGGCAACGGGTGTGCAGTAGGTGATACACATACGAGATGGTCAGTTTATAAACATATGAGGTGGTAGGTTGATACAAATATGAGGCGGTAGGTGAATACACACATGAGGTGGTAGGTTGATACACATATGAGGTGGTAGGTTGATACGCATATGAGGTGGTAGATTGATACACACATGAGGTGTTAGGTTGATACACATGTGAGTTGGTAGTTGGATACACATATAAGGTAGTAGGTTGGTACACATATGAGGTGGTGAGATAATACACATATGAGTTGGTAGGTTGATACATACATGAGGTGGTAGGTTGATTTACATATGAGGTGGTACATTGATACACATATGAGTTGGTAGATTACTGCACATATGAGGTTGTAGGTTGATACACACATGAGGTGGTAAGTTGATACACATATGAGGTGGTATGTTGATCCACCTACTAGGTGGTAGGCTGATAACTTTATGAGGTTGTAGGTTGATGCACATGTCAAGTTATAGGTTCAAAGACATATGAGGTGGTAGGTTGATACACATATAAGGTAGTAGATTGATGGATTAATGAGATCTTAGGTTAATTCACAGTTGAGGTTATAGGTTGAAACACGTATGTGTTTGTAGGTTGATACACATATGAGGTGGTAGGTTGATACACATATGAGGTAGTAGGTTGAAACACATATAATGTGGTAGGTTGAAACACATATGAGGTGGTAGGTTGATACACATGTGAGGTGGTTCTCAGGAATGCTTTCCTGGCATGCCTTGATCCACCTAAGTGTCCACAGCTGCTTAGTGCAAAGATACTTCCAAGGGAGGTGTGTGCTTTGGGTCGCCACAACACCAAGGGAGCAGAATTCTGGTAGAATGCAGGTTGTAGAAATTGAGAAAGGCTGAAGACCGTCAATTGATGTTTATTTCGGTAAGGTTACATCAGATTCTTATACTCGGTGAGCTGAGATTTCCAACACATCCAAGCACGCCCAAAACAGAGCAGTAGAGCCCCTGCTACGGCCGTTGGAGTAACCCATGGTGGAGTCGTCCACCATGCCCACGAACGGGAGTGACAGAAGGCACTTTGACGGTGGCCTGTCGAAGCGCCCTTACTGGCCCTCCAACATGGAGGGAGGCTGGCCCTGGTCCAGGAGGCCTCCCACGTCCCTTCCTTTATGGCCCGTGTGCCTTTGGAGCTCATTGAAGTCGAACTCGGACTACGAGTGGTGGAATTATCCCGTCCCAGATTCCACCCACCTACCACCGGAACTTCGGATGGGGTTAACTTTCTCAACCAGATCGAGCAACTGAAAGCTCAAAGACACATGGAAAAGTTTAGGGAGTCTAAGTCTGCATTTTTATGAGACATCCAACCACTTCCTAGTGATGTAACCAGGAAAACGGCAAACGGCATCCATGGCAGGGGCACTGTTGACAGTGGTAGGTTGATATACATATGAGGTGGTAGGTTTATGCACATATGAGGTGGTAGCTTGATACAAATATGAGGTGGTAGCTTGATACAAATATAAGGTGGTAGGTTGATACACATATGAGGTGGTAGGTTGATACACACATAAGGTGGTAGGTTGATACACATATGAGGTGGTAGGTTGATACACACATGAGGTGGTAGGTTGATACACATATGAGGTGGTAGGTTGATACACATATGAGGTGGTAGGTTGATACACATGTGAGTTGGTAGGTTGATACACATATGAGGTGGTAGGTTGATACACACATGAGGTTGTAGGTTGATACACATGTGAGTTGGTAGGTTGGAACTTATATGAGGTGGTAGGTTGGTACACATATGACATGTTAGTTTACAAAAAATAATAGGTGGTAGGTTGATACGCATGTGAAATGGTAGGTTGATACAAAAAGGAGGTGGTAAGTTGACACTCATATGAGATGGTAGGTTGAAACACATACCACAGTGTCACATACATCCACATAAAACATCTATTTCAGTTTGTCCATGTGCTCCATAAAGAATTCCTGTTTGCTTGGTTGGCTGATAATTCAGGAAACTTAGAACCAATAGTGTGCGTCATTCATCCAGTTGTAATGGTCTTCATTGGGAAATTTTTCCATTGTCGATGACAGGACATGGCCTTGCATTACAGGCTGACAAGCCATGTCAGTCTTCAAGTCACGAGATTCGTCACCGACATCCATTGGTTTGATGTTTGAGGTATGAAATGCAAGGTCTCAAATTACGGTAAGCCCTGGGATCTGATTGATGGGTGAATATGAGTACCACATATTTTTAGCCCATGTTTTTTGGGTGATCACAGCAAAAAACTCAAAAGCACCCAGTTTTGGGTGAATAAAAGCATCATAATATCGGTTCTGAAATAGTAGGTGAATTTAAGTGGCACTACGGTATGAGCCGGTAGGTTTATACAAATATGAGTTGGTAGATTGATGCACATATGAGGTGGTAGATTGATACACACATGAGGTGGTAGTTTGATACACATATGAGGTGGTAGGTTGATACACATATGAGGTGGTAGGTTGATACGCATATGAGGTGGTACAGTGATACATATATGAGGTGGTAGGTTGATGCACATATGAGGTGGTAGGTTGATGCACATATGAGGTGGTAGGTTCATTCACTTATTTTAGTTATACACTAGAAGAACTGTGTATGGAGGGATTTGGTGTGATATGAAGGTTATAGGAAGTTTTTCCTTACTCAAGAATGTTGTGGCGATTGAGTTAGAGGTTGCTGACTCAGTTGTATGGCAGGAGGGGAGTGTTCAAGGTGACAGCGTATATGGGAAGTGCATGCACAAGTGTATAGATGGTTTGCAGTTTTGTGAGTGTACATACACACTTGTGTAATGAGATAGAAGTGGACTAGAGGGGAGGGGGAAGAGGTCATTGGGTGAGAGCGCATATGGGGAGTGCATGTGGAGGTATTGGGAAATCTGAGTGTAGGGTGGGTGGAAACTATCACTAGTGTGAATTATAGTTTGGACAAAGCTAGATTCAAGTGAAATTGAGGCTTGGGGAATTAAAGTGTAAGTGGGGATTGCATGTGCACATGCACCTTTAGGCCAACTCTTTTTACATAGATACTTGCATTTTTGCAAGACTTTGAAGTATTGAAACAAGTGGAGTACAAAAGGTGCGGATTTTTTGTGGAAGTGCATGTGCAGAGTGCAATGAGGAGGTGTGCAAAAAAATGAGTGTGGCATGGATGAATGTATGCATTAGTGAACAACGGTCCAGGTTGAATGCTACAATCAATGGGAGGGCATGTAAAGCAAAAAATGTAAGTGGGGAGTGCATGTGGAGTTGCTTTAATATGGGCTACGTGCAAGATAGTTCTACTCACTTGTTTAAGAATTTATTCGACCCAGAGGAGTGTGGAAGATAGGGGGTGTGTAGTAATAGTGTATATGGTGAGTGTATGAGGAGGAAATCCAAGAAATTGTATGTCGAACAAATGAAGGTGCTCAAGATTGTAAAAGATAGATAGCATTGAATATGGTTATGTTTAAGCAAAAAAGTGAAGAAACAGACAAATAGTTTTGTCCCTGGCAATTTTTCCAGTGCATTTGTGGAGTAGAAATGCTAAGAGATAAGGTTTTATGATGTTCAACATAGAATTTAACTAGATATAATGTTTAAGCACGTAAACCATAGCACACGCTCTAAAAAAACCAACGCCTTCTAACAACTATTATGTGACGTACTCTGGGTTCATTAAGCCGGTTTTGCTTACGCTTGACGTTCATTTCATGATTTTCCTTGTGAAAAGCGTACGAACGCACCAAGTGAAACATTCAGTCAATTCTAGGATGTTTGACATATTTCTTCTACCCCCACTCCCCATCCTTCCACAACCCCTCCCAAGTACACGTGGGGAGTGTATAGGATGGTGCACGGCACATTGTACCTATGTACGGTACAAAAGTGAACCTTTTTTGTATCTACTTCAGCAACGTCTACAAATATTCTGGATCATTCTTGTGTATAGATCTCATCGATGTATACTTCAACGATTTTACACTTCCATTTGCACCATCTTGATTTCAGTGGTGATAATGGAGGGATTTAGTCCCAAATTCTTGAGGTCCCGTTGGTCCCCCTCAGCTAGAAAATGCATGAACTGACTTCACGCGGAAGTGCACATCACATACCGTGCATGAAACAAGAAAATGTAAAATAGTGTGCATTTCGACACAACAATTTTGAGCTGTTGATGCATGAACCGGCCATGCCTGTCGATTATTACAGAACAAAGATCAGATTCACCAATGATGACTTAATTTCATGACTGGACTGAAAGCGTCAGCCCTACCATCTGTCTGTTTTTCTTTGTCAGACGACCTTCAGTGGTAAACCACTTAAGGTTGAGCAAAGAGAGAAATCCGGGATGGATTCTGGTCGAGCCTCGTCGCCAATTCACCTTGGCCCCCAGAAACCTAACTAAAGCAACA
>SZWC01009870.1:32932-43842 GCA_023375785.1 Penium margaritaceum
GGGGGGGGGGGGGGGGGGGGGGGGGGGGGGGGGAGATGGGTCGACAGTCGGCAACTTACACCATGTAGTGGCAGTTATAATCCTGCCACTTGTACAGCTTGAACTGCCAATGGCAGCCGGTCAAGTACATTTGAAGGTGGTTAGTGTGTCTGTTGAATGTTCCACCTCCCCCACCACCCATATCCATCCCTACAAACATCAACGTTAATGAGATCAGGTATCGGGCCTCACCACCGGCCATTCTGTGAATGACAAGTCCCATAGCACAAAACATCTAATGCTTGAGGTGCGACGTTTGATGACCTCGATGGGAGAGATTGTATGACATTGGTTGACTGGAAAGCCCTGTTTCTAACGTTATGTCAATCTGAATCATAGATAGAGATCTGACTGTCGACGGTTACTAGCTGTCATACAGCCTGAATCTACGGGGTAAATTCTTTGTTCCTTGCTGTGCACTAGTGAAAATTTGGTTGTCCTTCATATTGTTTTTTACGTACAGCTTGCCGTAAACTCGCATCCTTAACTACTCATCCCAAGCAGGCTAGTAACTGAAATTGGATGGTTCACACCCCTCCCCCCTCCCAAACGACCCGTGCATACCGTGAATGCATATGCAACTGCACGATACTTGCACTGAATGTTGAAGAACTTCGTGAACAATTCCTCGTAGGAACCTGCGCGGAAATGTCAAAATGGAGATGTCACTTTTGAACAGCACAACAATTCATGCGCACTTAGTGACGTGCACCCTATCATGTACTACCCCCGTACACTCCCAGGGGCAGTGGAGGGGTGCGAGTTGCGGGGGGGGACATGAGAGTGAACTGCAACCAAATTCTGGTATAGCCCAAGTTGTTTTGTCTGAACAAAGACATCTGATATGTCCCTTCAAGAATGTTTTCAGATGGCGAAAACACTGGCTTTGTAGCGGGAGGGCCAGTTTGGCCTACCCACCTTGTAGTAGTGAGGGTGTGGTTCACAACCACCCCCCGCTAATGCGAGGGCTGGCTGGTGGCCAGCCATATGCTGGCGGCCGGCCGGCTGGGTGACGGGCGGCCGGTCAGATGACCGGCCGGCCATCCACCGGCAAACCGTCGATTGAGCTGGTGGCTCGATCAGTAGCTAAAGAGGCCACGAGGGCCTCAAGGACAAGGCTCATGGCCTCCTGCCCTCGCCCTTGCTCATCCTCCTCACCAGCGAGAGCAAGCAAGGACAAGGGATAGAGCCCAAGCAAAAGCCAGGTGCGCACGAAAGAAGTCAGCGCAAAACCGCCGATCGTGCCTCACGCGCCACAGTTTTGTGCTGACACGTGAAAAATAAAACTCGAGCTCGTTCAAGAATAACTACGAGTTTTGAAACCAAAAAACTTGTGCAAACTCACAAGTTCAAGATAATACCCCCTCGTTTTGGATCTAGAACAAGGGGGTGAGGCAAAAACAGAAGTGGGCCTCCAGAGACTTGAATTATTCAAGTCTCCCTGCACGGGTTGTTGATGATGATGCCCCCAGAGTGACACGGAGGGAAAAAAAACCCCTCAAGCGAGCTATGGACAGGATTCTGCAGACTCTGACCACGACCTAAGTGCAAGAGCTAGAGACTCTATATGTTACAGTGGTTCTCAGAGCCAAACAACCCTCACGACTAACTATGCGACGGTTCTAGCGGCTATGCCAGTTGTAAAATGCTGCGAGTAACTGCAACCTATGCAAAAATGCCACATGGGATACTATGTCTACACTTATCCATTTCAACCGCTGTAAAATGCGTTTGAAAGCTCTCAAGGATCTCTTCTTCTCCACCCTTATTCCTTTGGGTTTCCTCTTATCTCCAGGGGACTAGTTGAATTTTTGTGAGATAGAGTGAGGAGTGTCCTCCTCCTTTCAAGACTCCTTTGCATCCTCTTTCATAAAAAAATTGGGATAGCGGCATTTTCCAAGATTATAGACACTCACAGCCTGAGAGCACCCTGGAAAGGAGGACGGTGACACCTTGAAGATTTTTTACAGTTTCTTCAACGCCACCGGCTCAAGGGAGATGCAGCCAAGAGACACGTTAGACGTCAAGGAACGTAAAGAGGAGGCCAATGAAGACAAGAAGACAAGACGAAGACAAGCCGGAAGGAGGAGCGAAGAAGTTTCTAGGAATTGTTAGAAATTCTCTCCCAATCTTCGCCCTTGCTTTGTGAGTGGCACTCACATTTCTTGTAATTCCCTTGTTTTTTTTTTTTTTTTCCCTAGATTCTAGTCGCTACCAATTACCATGAGTCACGGCTAACGAAGACCAGTTTTGAAATCCACGTGCTTGTACCGGCCGTGGCGGCCTAGAAAAGTAGTATGTTTCTACCACGTGGATGTGTCTACCGTGGCGGCCCAGCAAAACAGAAGTAAAATCAATAATTGTCTCACTGACCGTGAGAGCGCGGAGACTTTAGGAGGCGATACCTCTTCGAAGTTGTAGGGTGACCCTCACAACGGTCTTCACGAGCTAGTTGCACAAGTGACAAGATGGCAAGTGCCGGAACGTCCAAGATCAACAAGGGCAGGGTGGTGACGGCCTTACAACACGCCCTGGACAGACTTTAAGTTTTGGGAGCCGCCGCCGCGAGCACGATTGCTAAACCAAAGATAACCGTACTGCCGAAAGCCATCCTCGCTATACTGAGTGACACAAAGAAGCGTAAGGAAGCCAAGAAAGTACTCGATGAGCACTTCGACGTGTATGTGGACGACCCCCACGCGACGGTGGACGTGCTCAAGGAAGACCACCAAGGCGTGGATCCCGATGAAGAGCACAATGCCGACGAAGGTGAAGGCGACAAGGATCGTGATCATTGCCATCGTCACACGGTGAACTCAGGCCAATTGCTCAAGAAGGGCAAGACGCTCGCCAGATTAGCTGAAGCTATCAACAGCAGCTAGGCTGTTGACAACAATAAAGGCGTTGACAACAGCCACACAGGAAGTTCCCGCGAGGACGATCCGGACGACATCGCCAAAAAGGCAATTCACGATTACTGCCGGAGGCTTGTCGAGTTGGCCGTCAAGGCTACGGGCCGACTCAAGATCACCATTGACTGTGGGAGTGCAACACCACTTGGACGAGTGGGAACGGACCCTCCTTCTTATGATGTGACCGCAATGGGACAAACCAATGCCCAAGCAAGCGTCGTCGCTGAAGACAGCCTTCTCCAGAAGGTGGGACTCCTCAGAGGTGTACACAAACCGTACCTTCCGGTAGTGGGAAAAAGGGCACGGACAGCGCGAGGCCCTTGAGGCTATCGTCAATGCTCTCAAAACATCAGAGCTAAGATTTGTGTACTGTCCACGTTGGACAGGGCATCACGAATCCCGATCGTGATTATCATTTGCAGTGTTTCGCCGCTCAAGAGGTAACCGTCGATGCAATGACCTTGACATGGCATTAGAGAGCGTGATCCAAGTACAGATGCAACACCGATCGCAGCGGGCCACAGGTGCTGATGTCGTCGGTAGTGGCCGCGAGGACTTACCTACCTGGATGGCCTCTCGACCGGTTATGGACACATCCTTCCTCTACGGTATGGAGATCTTCTGAAAGGGCGTGAAGCTGACTGTTTAGCTGAATTGCATGGAGCATGTTCTACGTGTCCACAAGGATACACTCGGTCAGTGGGATGACCTTACCACGACGTGGCTTAAAGACAAGCTTTTCAGGTATGTGGTCAAGGAGTGGGGTGCGCAGCAGCCACATCTTGAGTGACATCCCATGCCATGGGAGGAATTTTGTGCTATCATGCGCAAGAAGTGTACTCAGCGTGATCAAGGACTGTGAGTAGCTTGGTGGCTCGTTTGAGGCTTACTTAAGTGAGTTCACCATACGCGTGGAGGAAGCCAAAAGCTCCACCAAGGGCGATGGAACGTAGAGCTTCAAGTATCCAGAGTACATGTTGGTCGTGGAGGTATCCTTCAGCGTCTTTCCAAGAAGAAGGTGAAGGATAAGACCACCATAACGGTAATTGGCCAGGCTTGGACAAGTTGGAGGGTGTTACTCGACTACATGAGTGAAGTGTATTCAGCGAAACCGAAGCACTACTCGGATTCACGGTCGAACGCTTGTGCACAACAAGGCCGCGATATGAGCATGGATGTTGCAGGGGCTGGAGGGGCACCCAGGCAGTGAGGCGGGGCCAAGGACAAAAGAGCCTGCAAACCCTCCAATCAAGAAGACTGGCGGGCCGTGTTAAGGGTTTTCCCCACCCATGAGTGACGTTAGTGGGAACCACTCAAGGGTAAAACTGGATCACAAGTGTGGGTTCATATGTTCAGATAAAGATGCTAACAAAGTTGAGTTTTTTACAAGTTCAAACTTCTCTTTTTTTTTCTCCCCTCTTGTTGAACCACATTCTATAATTGCTGTCCATCAATGCCCACTAAATCTTGTATCTTCGCACGAGATGCATGATCAAACATGCTTAGTGGTGGCGACACCAACCACTTTAAAAGAGTTATGTGATGTAGTGATTGAAGCAAACATCCTCAAAGCGGTGAGTTTAACCACGCTCGTGTTACCTTTGGTCGACGATTTCGACCCAGTCAAGTTTAAGGACTGGAAGGTGCTAGTCAAATCTACACATACCCACAAGTTGTGGACTCAAGTGGGTGAATTATGGGAGTTGCGGCACCCGCCATACAGCTTCCGTGTCAATCACAAACTCGGCTTGCCGTCGTCGAGCCTGTTCACTCAGAAGAGTGGAGGTAACATGACGATGCAGTTCAAAGGACACCTCGCTTGTGGTCTCGAGAACGTACTGGCTGAAACTAGAGGAAATGACTCTATTGTTAGCCTTGACTTTACTTGACATGTTGGCATGAAGTACAAGCCATCGAATAGTGCACTTGTCATCGGTGAAAACCGTACGGTACTTGTCATTGGTACATGTAAAGCAGAAAATGTTATTCAAGGGTACACACAGAGTGTCACGTTGAAGGTACTCAACCTTCTTGATCCATCTGACGTGGTGCTAGACAATCCCTGGTTGCAGAAAAACAAGGCTCTAATATGCTTTGAATCAATATATTTTATCCTCCAAAAGTGACAATGTGGCTTGATATGATTCTGAGTATGG
Organism: Penium margaritaceum; assembly: GCA_023375785.1. Taxonomy (NCBI): domain Eukaryota; kingdom Viridiplantae; phylum Streptophyta; class Zygnematophyceae; order Desmidiales; family Peniaceae; genus Penium; species Penium margaritaceum. Next base: position 38,040 of record SZWC01009870.1, read on the forward strand.
AATTGTCACCGACCCGACTTAAGGTCCATGCCAGCTTGTCTGTGATGCAAGTCAAGACACGTATTTGACGAGGTTGTTGATACTTCATTGCTTAGTTACAAAAAGTGGAGGATGGTGTGAAGGAAGACACTCCGCAAGAGATCAAATCTCTATTAGTGGAGTTCTCAGATGTATTCTAAGACTCACCGGCTGAGCTTCCAGTAGAACAACACATGGGCCACACGATTCCACTACAACCAGATGTGACTCCTACGTTTAGACCCATGCCCGGCCTCAGTCCAGTACAGAGGCGAGAGGCCAAACGCCAACTGTAAGAGTACCTTGCAAAGGAGTGGATTGAGCTAAGTTGCTTGGTGTACGGAGTGCTGATTCATGTTTTGAACAAGAAGGACGGTGGTTTCCCCATGTACGTGGATCATCGGGCACTGGAAAAGCTGACGGTGAAAAATTGATTCCCCTTACCGCAGATCTAGGACCTCTTCGATCAACTCCAAAAGGCAAAAGTCTTTTCATCCTTGGATTTGTCTCAAGGGTACCATCAAATCTGCATTACGGAAGATGATGTCTCAAAAATCACGTTTCAGATGTACATGGGACACTATCAGTTTTGAGTTTTATATTCTGGGCTAACAAATGTCCTTACAACATTCCAAGGTGAAACGAATCGAACGTTTGCCAAGCAATTTGGTCATTTTGTCTTGGTTTACCTGGATGACATCCCGGTTTTCTCCAAATCCATGGAAGAGTACATAGAACATCTATGCAAAGTCCTCACAATCATTCTGGAATAGAAATTCTATGCAAAAGTGAGCAAGTGTAAGTTTGCACAAGATGAGCTGAAATACCTTGGACACATAGTTGACAAGGACGGTATCCGTACCAACCCACGAAAGGTCTAAGCCGTCGTGGACTGGCCACACCCAAAAAATGTTCGTCAGATTCGGTCGTTCCTTGGCCTTGCAAACTATTTCCGACGGTTTAGGCAAGGGAATTCAACCTGCGTAGTGCCACTAACCAAGCTCATGCAAAAAGACATGCATTGGGATTGGACTTCTCATTGCGAGATTACATTTCTCAAAGTCAAAGAGCTTCTATCCACAGCGCCCGTCTTAACTCTTCCCGACATATCGAAACCTTGAGAGGTGTGATGTGATCCGTTGGTAGTAGGACTTGGACCAGTCCTCATGGAGAACGGTCACCCAGTTGTGTATGAGAGCCAGAAGCTTATCCCCACAGAGGTGCGGTGTACGACTAGGAATCAAGAACTCCTTGTGGTAGTACACGCTTTTAAGATGTGATGTTGCTACCTCAATTGCTGAAGGGGGTCTGACGGTTATGACCGGTCATAAGCCATTGGTGTATTTCCAAACGCAGTTGAACTTGTCAAGACGACAGGCACGTTGGAGAAAATACCTGAGCTGAGTTTTGTTTACATGGGAACATTGGCTAGGATGCATCAACGTGGCCAATCCACAAAGCCGTCAGCCCATGGAAACTACTGAAGTCGGTGGGTGTTTTATGGCCATTGCGACGGTAACAGTGCAAACACCAGACCGTCTTGCATCTATGTGGAAACCAACTTGAGAGATTATCCACTATAAATGATTTTGTAAACCGGATTCGGATGGAATACTGTGTGTATTCTTGGTTTCAGGAATCTTAAAATATAGACAAGTATGGATTAGTGGAAGCTGCAAGATCCTATTGGCACAGAGAACAAGTTGTTGTGCTAGAATCGGGAGACCTTTGAGCGAAGATTATCTCCCAGTTCGACGACGCGCAGGTCAAAGGCCATGTGGAACCTCACAAGGCCAGAGAAACACTCTTGGACCACTATTGGTGGCCACAGTGGAATTTGGATGTCCGTAAGTATTACATGACATGCGATCCATGTCTTTGTAATAATGCTAGTGATAAAAGGCTTGTTGGACCCCTCCAACAGATTCCCATTCCTGGGACTCCATAGGAGCGCATCAGTATGGACTTCATAACAGTTCTTCCAGACAAGGCCTGTGGTCATGATGCAATACTAGTGGTTGTGGATCGGTTGACAAAGTAGACATACTTCATTTCTACAATCACTGATGTAAACGTAGAGAAGACCGCTCGTCTCTTCTTTGAGGATGTCGTAAAGTACCAGAGCTTGTCGTTACACATTATCTCTCATCATGATAGAAGCTAGTAAGTTCTCATAGAAGATACACGAATACTGTGGTAGTTAGTGGCAAATGTCGACTGCGTTTGACCCTCAATCTGATGGACAAACTGAGTGCATGAATCACACTCTATAGCAGATTCTCTGTATGTACATGGATCCCACCATGAATGACCGAGACAATGTCCTCGCACCAAGAGAGTTTGGGTGAATAACTTAGTGAACAACTCTACACATTTCACACTCTTTGTGTGTTGAATAGTGGTTGGTATCAAGTGGTACTCTCTTCATAGGTGAAGAGTGGAAGTAATAGGTGATAACTTCCTTCAATTCAAGCCTTTACCCAGCGCATAGAATCCTTGTTACAGAACCGAAGGGTCACCTTCAAGCTTCTCGGTAACAAAAAAATACACATGCCGACAAAGGTCACCGTGAGGTCTCGTTTCACATCGGTGACAAAGTATTACTTAGCAGCTGAAGTCGTCACGGGGGTTAAAACCTGTCACGATGAGATCCGCGTGGTGCGGTCCCAAAGTTGGTATGATAGAAACTCTTGGTTCACGTCTACTATTTTTAGGCGAATCTGAGACTGAGCGTGAGCTTTCTGGTTGCCTCACGCTATGTGAGCAGGAATTCAGAGACAGTCAATTTGCAAAGGGAACAAAGTTGTTTTGCGTTAGTTTTTTAGCATAGACATGATCACAACATTTATAGGGCTAGTAATGAGCTTTTCAACGCACCAAAGTGCGCGTGATTCGGCTAAGCGTAGCCCAAGTTATGCTTGCCCAAGCGCAGGTCTCACCCACCACAGAAGTCTGACACCGCCACTCACTGTGGCGCCTTCCTTCACGTGCGAAGCGCCTTTCCCAAGACGCATATCCTATTGTACATGGTTTAGGGGTCCCCTGCACTATTTCCACGCACCTTCCCCACTTTTGGTTCGCGTTTGGTGATGGGGTGTGACGAGGATCGAAACCTGTTCGCGGACCTGCAGTCAGAATTTTGACCAAGTCCCCGAGTAACAAAATGTACTTTTGAGTTTCGGACGCCGAGCCATGATTTTGGCTGTCCCTCAGTAACAACCTGCACTACTGGATCCGGTGGATGATTCACCTGATCAGGCGGATCATCCACCGGACGCCTTGGCAGGCCTATCGGAGCAATTTCTCCAGATGGTAGTTTTGTTACTCGGTCCGGTCAATTATCGACCGGATTTCGAGTTGCAGCCGGCTCCCAGAGCCGCTGCGCACACCCCAACTTTGCAAGGCCATATCTCACTCGATACTTGTCCAATTCCAGTGAAACAACTTCCACCGGACTCAAGGACTAGTACAATTTATGGGGCAATCCTCCATTTTAGGATCCGAGTAATTCTCGAGTCGCCTGATCCATCGGCGTAGAGCTTCCACTTTTTGGCGACTCGTCGGCGCCTCCCGGCACCGCACTTGGGCATACGGAGGGGCAAAATTTCAACAAAAACTTCTACCAAAGTGGATTGGGCCCTTTTTTATTGTTGCACACTTTGTACCAAAGGCATACCGATTACTGCTTCTGCCGAGTATGATGATACATGACAAGTTTCATCTGAGCCTGCTAGCTCCATACACGACAAAGAGAATCATTTGGCCACCACCGGTAGTCCTTGCTACTGACGGCTAATACAAAGTAATTCATCTACTCCTGCAGCGAGAATGAGGTGTCTAGGTGACCATGGGCGACAGCTCCATGCCTTGGCCTTAGAAAAGAAAAATGCAAGAGGTCCAAGGTCAAGAGCTGATGGGACAAACGTGCAAAAATGTCATAGATTCTTTGGTTGCCTTGTCAGAGTGTGCTGACTAGGAAAAAGATACATCTCCTTACTTTTTAGGTGAGGTGAGATCCTTGTGTACTAGTTATGGATACATGGCGATTCTCCATGTGTTTGTGGGTTATGTGACCACGAGAAGTGTGCCATGAGAGTACTTTCTATCTCTCTAGGTCGTGTGTGACTGGTCAGCCTAATTGCTAGGCTGATTTCCTCTCTAGTGTGATATTATGGGCTACAGTTTGTGAGCTTTAGCCTCCATGGTTAAGTGGTGTGGCTTGCAGTGTTGGCCTTGGCCCATCGCCCATCGATGCCCATCGATGCCCATCGATCCATCGATGGACCCCCATCTGGGGGCATCGATGTGGTCCCTCATGCAAGGGGCACAGAATTCCCAGAACTACACAGATGCTTTGGTTTTGGGCACATTCACAACATGTATATGTCATTCACACCTTCTACATAAGTACATTAAAAACCAGAATGACACCATTATCATTGTTTCATCCATTCCATGCACTGTGGCATTGCAATCCATAATGCATCAGTCACATTCATATCCTACTATCCACACACATTCATGTGGCCTTATGTACAATGGTTTGCAACTATTAGCAGTTGTATGACTTCTCTTCATCCATGTCCACTTCACAGACTACATTGCTTGAATCTCCAAACAAGCACAAGCAAATATTGCAAAGGGGAGTGGAGCAAACATTGCTTGATAGAATGATCCAGGACAAGTGACAAGTGAGTATGACAATGANTCCACCTTCACACCCTTCACCCTGCCCACCCCCTTCACCCCCTTCACCTCCCCCACCCCCTCCACCCTGCTTGTTGGTGGCTCCCTTGTCTGCTCTCTGCTCTCTGCCCTGTCCATGTGCAACTCCCTCATCCTTCTCTTTCTCCCCTTCATCATCATCCTCCTCGTCCCCAGCTCCCTCGTCCCTTGGAGCCTTGTTGGATGATGGAGTCACCTGCTCACGGACACGCACAGGCCGGGCATGTGGCAGCCCTGGAAGATCTGTCATGACACGCACGGTTGCCATGACCTCCACAACATCATCTTCTGTTGCTGGAAGCTCCTCTTCCTCCTCTTGTCCCTCATTGTCACTCTCCATGTCATCCTCGGGCTCACTGAGAACCCCTTCCTCTTCCACAATGTCTCCATTGTCCTCACTTGCTTCTGCTTCTTCATCTGCTCCTGCCTCTGCAACTGCTTCTGCTTCAGCTGCTGCTGTAAGCCCTGCTGCTGCCCTCTTGCCCCCAGTCCGCCCATACTGCTTCCGCAATCGCACGTTGCAGCGAACCAAGAGCTCCAGCGTCTCCACCTTCAGCCTGTTGCGCCTGGCAGTGTGAATCAGCTCGTGCGTTGAAAAAACACGCTCACACTCAGAGGATGCGCATGGCTGAGACAAGACTTTCAGGGCAAGATTGCGCAGCACAGGCAAGTGGCACATGTAGTTCACGTGCCACTCGACCGCTGTCATTGTACCACACTGCACCTTGGCAACAGCTGCAATGGCCTTAGCATTCCGTCGCGGGGTGACCATGGGATCCGTATCCACCATCGTCTGGACTTTCTGGAATGCCCCAATCTCCTTCATCACCTGGTCCTGGTTATTTTCTGGAACCAGCGCCTCAACAACCATCTGCCAAGCTGCCAAAGTGGTGTTGTCCTGTGATAGGTCATTGCCGAAGTGCTCTGGGTGGAGACGGCGAGCAGCAGCATACAAAGGACAAGACATGTCCTTCGACCACCGTGCCTCAAGCCTGCCAAGCACAAAGTTGACATGATTTTCTGCAACCCTCCGAGGCTTCCTACCCTTCTTCACAGAGAG
>SZWC01009870.1:44721-93905 GCA_023375785.1 Penium margaritaceum
AACAGTCGTGGATACTTTTCCCGCAGCTCTGTGAATGCCTTCTTGTTCACTGATGCGTTGTCGCAGATGACAGAAACAACCTTGTCCTCTCCCACCATCTCAATAGCTGCCTCGATCATGCAGGCCACGTGGTCTGCGTCCCGGGTCAGTCCACTTGCGTCGCGAGAGAAGAGGTGCACAGAACCCATGGCGTTCACAGCCATGGCATTGTAGATTGGTCTGACCTGCCGGTCAGACCACTCGTCTACGGCTAGACTGCACCCATAAGTGCTCCAACCCTGCTTCAAAGGAGCGTCAAGTGCTTCCAGCTCCTTGTCCAGCTTTGGAAGCAGGTCACCCACCACAGTGGACCTTGCAGGCAGCCGGAAAGCAGCAGTGACCTTCTTGGAATTTTTTATGACCTCCATCAGCACTGCCTCACGGCAGAAAGAGATGGGCAGGGCTGAGATGCACATCAACTTGACAACGCTGAGCTGGCACTTTTCGTTGTTGGACCGGTCTGAGTGCTCAATCATCGTAGACTGCCGAAAGCTAGCTGCCTTGTTGATGTCAAAGACGGGAACCTCACCCTGCAAGGTGGTTGTTGCCGTTTGCCTTGGCTGCTTCGCTGGTTCCTCATCATCGCTGTCCACCACCAGCGTCACACCACCCTGTGCAGCCCGGGCCTCCTGTTGCTTCTTCTCCCACAGCTTCAGCCACTAGACAGCCTTGTCCTTTGTGCCCCACTCCGTCCCTTCTCCCTTGTAGAGACTGACTCGGTACGGTTGCCATCCAGCCGGGGGAGGTGGGTACCGCTCCAAACCAAGGGCATCTCGGCACAGGGGAGGAGGGTGAGGGCACTTGGCGACGTTAGGGTTGTTGCATGCAAAATGTCCCCGTATGCGGTCACATGTCCCGCCAGTCTTCTTGGCACAAGAGCCGCAGATGAAGCCGGGATTTTTGGCATCNAGAAGTGTTGTGTGACTGCCGCACTTCGGCAGTCACACACGGTGGTCTTTGCCGGGTCGAACTGCCTCGGCGACCCGACGTCGCCAATGTTGACCGGCCAGGATTGCACGGTTGAGATGATCAGTTGGAGCTGCACATCGGACGGGCCAGAGACGGGTATGTTCATGTGCCACGAGGTAACGCATGTCACCATGCTTTGTGTTCATGATCCATGAAGCTGTTTCCAGGCAGGAAAGACATGACGTGACGTGGACCAAACCACGGTTACAAATGCATGGTTACACAGTGGGGTATCTTCTACAAATACGAGGTCATGCATGGATATTATTAACTGTTTTCCATTGGATGATGGGTGATATCACTTGACACATGTCATGTACACATGTCACAATCATAGTTCTTAGAAAAAAAATAACATTTCCTGAAAAAACCTACCCGAAGTCGAACTCGTCGGTGGACCCATTTTCACCTGAATATGCGGTCCTCCGACGTGTGGGGCTCCGCTCGGTCGCTTGGTGAGTGCAGCGTGCACTCGCCAGCTGCATCGGCATCGATGCCGCATCGATGCTGATCGATGTGTCGATGTCGATGTGGGAGCCCTCCATCGAGCATCGAGGGCAACTATGGTGGCTTGTGAGAGGGCTGACTTGCCTAAGCTCTAACTCTATATGCAGTCCATCATTTTGAGTGATTCAACAACCATTCGTCAGCACAACACACACCGTTTTAGTCCCACATGCTCGCTGCTCCAAGATCACCTCTCTCCTCCAGATCCAACACTTGGTATCAAAGCCAGATTAGCCAGTTTCAGCCAGCACAGACCATCACATTGAGAGTGACACGTTAGGGTCAAACCTTAACCAAATTTGACAACCAACTAGTGAATCTTCAATTTCACAACACAAGCTTTCTAACAAGACCAAGATTGCGCAGATCCGACAGTCAGGTGCAGAGTTATGCTCAAAGCAAGGTCAGCCAGGGCTCCTCTCTTTTCTCCATGTAAGACAGTCGCCTTGTAATGACCATAACTTTGTCGTTTTCCTCAAATTTAAAAATAAGCACAAAAAGTATTTTTCTTAAGTTTTCCATGGTGCAAAATTATTTGTATTTCATTGGTACATTTGGGAAAAATGCCGGTTACAAGTTGGCTGGTATGAGCAAGAGTAGGAGCAGCAGCATACCCTATTTACAAAAGGACATACCTTTCAAAATCCTCTGTTCATGACCTTGTTTTATGGGTCCATTTGAAAGGTTTTAAGATGAATGTTCCAGTGGTGGACTCAGTGCCATTTTGCTCGCCACTACAGTCAATTTTCTGTCAGACAGATTTATGGCAAAGGCAGCAGCAGAAGCAGGGGTAGCGCCGCCACTCAAGGGCAGCGTTGAGCATCACCAAGGCTCAAAATGTCAGTAGCAGGCGTGCTGACAGCAACTGAGCCCTTGGAGAGGCTGGAGGGACACACCAACTTCACGTTTTGGAAGATCCGTACCCGCCTCCTCTCGGAGGAGAGGGGCTTGTGGAAGGTGATGAGCGGCGATGAGCCAGCTCCAAATCCGCAAGAAATGGACATCACCGCAGTGAAGGTGGTGGTGGGGAAGACGCCGCAGAAAGGTACAGCAGATGCAAGCTCATCTACAATTTCAGCAGTGGCATATGAGGAGTGGAAAAAGAGAGACAGGCAGGCCTATAGGTTGCTGGTCAACACCATCTCCAACCCGCATCTTCAGTACGTGGGGGACAAGGCTACTAGAATGGAGGGGTGGGATATGTTCTACAAGAAGTGTGAGAGCAAGGATCCTGCATTCCTCATGCTCTTGGAGGAGAAGATGATGACATTGAAAATGTAGGGTGGTGAAGGGATGAAGGCATACCTGGACAGTGCAAAGGATCTAGCGCAGCAGCTGAAATCGACCAGGAACCATGTGGAAGAGACGCGCTTCATCCTCCTCTTGCTGAGGGGAATCCCAACGCGCAACGACACAGTGTGAGAGATGCTGGAGTGCCAGCCAAATCTCGACCTCGACTTCATCTGCACGCACCTCGTGTAGGTGAAATCGTGTCGCAATGCTGGAAAGGACAACGGCGGCAACAGCAGCAAAGTAGCTTTCATGGCAATGGGCCCACGCAACCAGCAACAACAGCAGCATTTTGGACAACAGAGAGGCAAGAAGGAAGACAACTGCCACTACTGCCAGTAAGAGGAGCACTACAAGGAAGCATACTTCAAGTTCAAGAGGGATCAAACGGAGCAATAGTTGTAGCAACAAAAGCAGCAATCTCCATAATAGTAGTAGCAGCAGCAGTCACAGCAACGTTAGGAGCAACAGCAGTGGAAGCATGCTATAGTGTGCCACTTTGGCAATATCAACGTGGCCAAGGAGGTGTGCGACCGCCTCTTCATGGCGAAGTCCGACATGTCGCAGGTGGAGAAGGCAAACCTAGCATGGTACAAGGACTCAGGGTGTAGTAAGAGATTGACGCACCACAAAGATTGGTTTTATCTATTGCTGTCAATACCCCCTCGACCTATTCTTTTGGATGATGATCGGGTGTTGTATGCTGAGGAAATTGGAATTGTGGAGATGTGGTTGGGGACCCCGCATTGTATTGAAGTGAGACTGTTCCGTGGTGTGTTGCATGTACCTGATGCTATGTTCAACCTTCTCTCAGTCTCCTCTCACACCAACACAGGGCTGCGCGTTGACTTTGATGATGACTACGGCTACATCCATGACAAGGACACAAGAGAAGAGTTGGCCAAGTCAGGGAAGGAGGGCAACGTGTACCGCTTGCTGGGGGCAACTAAGATCTTGCGTGAGCAAAGTCTTGCAGTAGTGGTGTAGGCAACAGATGATGAGATCTGGCATGAGCGTTATGGCCACAACGACATACGTGCCTTGCAGTTGCTTCAAGTGAAGAAGATGGTGCATGACCTACCCACCATCTCCAACATTGAATAGCAGTTATGCATTGGCTATTTGGAGGGGAAGCAGCAACGCGAGGTGTTCTCTGGAGCAAGGGAACATGTGAAGGAGGTGGTGGAGCTGGTCCACACAGACTTGTGTGGCCCAATGCGGACGGAGAGCTTTGGAGGCTCTAGGTATTTTCTGACTTCATTGATGATTTCAACTGTTATACTAATGTGTACTTTGTTCTACTAATGTGTACTTTCATTCTTCCAAGACCCAGTGCTTTGACAGGTTCAAGGTGTTCAAGGCAATGGTAGAGAACCAAACTGACAAGAAAATCAAGACGATGCATACCAACTGCGGTCGAGAGTACCTGAGCAAGGAGTCCTAGGACTATTCCACATAGGCTAGCATAAAGGCGCAGCATATAGCGCCATACTCACTACAACAGAACGGTATAGCAGAACAGGCCAACTGCACCATCATTGAGTCAGCACGTTCCATGCTGCACGCAGCTCGGCTCACATATGAATTTTGGGCCGAAGTAGTGAGTACTGCGGAGTACATCAAGAACCGCAGTCCAACTAAGGCGGTAGAGCAGATGACACCGTCCAAGGTGTGGTTTGGCAAGAAGCCGAGCGTCGGTCATCTATGAGCGTTTGGCAGCCTGGCGCCCATGCACGTGCCCAAGGAGAAGTGGCAAAAATGAGACACAAAGAGCACGCAGATGCTGATGATCGGCTATGACATGGCCACCAAGGTGTATCGCCTCTATGAGAGGTACACTGGCCACGTCATCATCTGTAGGGATGCCATCTTCAATGAGAGCAACGTCATCGGCACCAACACCATGCATGAAGAGGCAACAGAATTAGCAGGTGGTGAGGTAGTGGGCGCAGATACCCTTCCTCACCTAGTCTCTCTTGATCCTTCATCCACTATAACAGTGGAAGAACCAGTCTATTCCTCCATGTCTCATGCAACAAATAGAGCAGCCTCATCGATAGAAGCAGAGGAAGGAGATGTAGTACCACCAGCAGCAGTAGTTGAACCAGCAGTACCACGCCGGTGCCTGCAAACACTCCAACACTTGGTCACAGTACCCTTTCAGGGTGCGCTACAATCCTGGTGAGCGCGGCCATTTCTTGATGCTGTAAAAACCAGAACATGTGAATGTCACAGTTGCAGCAGATTCAGATGAGCCATCATCTTACAAGGAGGCAATGACTGCACCTGATGCAGCTGATTGAGCACAAGCTGTGCAGCTGGAGATACAGACACAAATGGACAGCGGCACGTCGCAGTTGACCGAGCGTCCACCTGCGTGCAAGGTGATCAAGTGCAAGTGGGTGGTCAAGAAGAAGCGGGGAGTAGATGGGAACCTCAAAAAATGCAAGGCAAAACTGGTCGCCAAGGGCTACTTGCAGCAGGAGGGCATCGACTACACTGAAACGTTTGCTCCCGTTACAAAGTTTGCTTCTGTGAACACTTTCCTCTCTTATGCAACAGCTGATTACTTTGAGATCCACCACATGGATGTCAAGACAACATTCCTGAATGGTAACTTGGAGGAGGAGATCTACATGGAGCAGCCAGAGGAATTTGTCATGGATGGCTAGGAGCACCTGGTTTGTAAGCTGTAGAAGTCGTTGTAGGGCCTCAAGCAAGCGTCATGTGCTTGGAACCAGAAGTTGGACGCAGCACTGCAGTGCATGGGTTTTGAGCATAGCAAGTGTGACTAAAGTGTCTATCACTGGCAGCATGACCATGAGGTCCTCATTATCACTTTGTACGTAGATGACATGCTCCTCCTTTCTAGGAGCATGTCTGTACTACAGGAGTTCAAGGAGGCGATGCAAGAGAGCTTCCAGGACGTATTGCATAGTTTGGCATGGCAAGTGCAAAACCCATCGGCACGCTGCTAGAGACGCTATAGTACCTCGTGAGCATCACCAGAGAAGCAGATGTAACTGAGCGGCAGAAGTACTCGAGCATCGACGGTAGTCTTATGTACCTGATGGTGGCAACCAGGCCGGACCTCCCACAAGCTGTGAGTGCTGTGAGCTAGCACATGACGAATCCTGGACCTGATCACCAGAAGGTGGTGAATTGGATCTTCCACTACCTTGTTGGAACCATCAACGTCAGCATCACCTAGAACAGCACCAACAACAGCATCACCGGCTACACAGACGCAGATGGGACTTCAAATCCTGAGGATCACAAGTCCATCTTTGGACATGTGTTTCTCATGAATGGAGGTGCCATAAGTTGGTGCAGCAAGCGGTAGGTGGCTGTGGAAACCTCAAGTACGGAAACGGAATACGTGTCTCTCATATTTAGAACAAAGGAAGCAGTTTGGCTTCAATGTCTCATAGCGGACATAAGTGGGAGTGTAGCAGTCCCTGTTCTTGTGCTCATCAACGACCACAGCGCAATTGCACTTGCCAAGAATCCAAAGCACCATGCACACACCAAGCACATCGACATCGCCTATCACTTCATCAGGCACATGGTGTAGGAGGTTGCTATCAAGCTGGATTTTACTCCAACCAGCAAGCAGGTCACTGATTTCTTCACCAAGCCAATGAATTGTGAGAAGCAGCAGTTGTACATGAAGGCATGTGGACTCAGCCCAATTTGTCTACAGCAAAATGGGAGATTGTGGGGAAATCGGCCATCCGGCTTCGTTTCAGGTCCACATGAGCAAGTTCCATGAAACTACCAGATTTGTGCTCCGGTCGACAATCCAATTTCATCATTAGAAAGATCAGGTGGCAAAATGTCTATGGTCCGAGTTTCAGGCCCATCCAAGGGTCAGATTGAGATATGTGAATTTTTAGAATATCTCAGGTCATCGACCGCCGGTGTCAGCATAACCATGGGCCACGGATCCATGCCTTAGCCTGAGAAAAGAAAAAGGCAAGAGGTGCATGTCAAGACCTGATTGGAAAGATATCCAAAAAGGTCCTAGATTCTTTGGTTGCCTTGTCAGAGTGCGATGACTAGGAAAACGGTACCTCTGCTTACTTTTTAGGTGAGGTGAGATACTTGTGTACTAGCCATGGACACATGGCGGTTCTCCATGGATTTTTGGGTTATGTGATCACTACAAGTGTGCCATGAGAGCATTTTCTAGCTCTCTAGGTCGTGTGTGAGTGGTCAGCCTGATTGTTGTTGTTCTTTTATGCCCCTTTGGCCACTACCTAGCGAATAGGTTGGATATGCACATATCCCTCGGAGTACGTCCCCCAAACATTGTTTGTGGTGCAAATCCAAGTGAGACACCAGCAATGTAGCGCAATGGGTAGGACATTGGACTTAGGGACAACAGGTCATGCGATCAAGCCTGATGTGAGCAAGAAGCTTTTTTGACCTTGCTGCAGAGAGGAAACTTCATAGACATTTGTCCATGCATAAGGAGGATGTGCCACGTGGCGGTCAGTGGATGCGCCAATTGGCAAGCTGGTGAGGTGGCATGGAGTGGCCACACCCAAAAGTGCCACTACCCACTCAACTTAGATGCCAGGCCTAGGACTATTTGTACCAGGCTCATTCCTCATTCTGGATATACAATCTGGCCTTAGATACTCCTCACAGGGCTGTCCAACTAAGGAACAGTATGAAAAAGGCACTGGTTGGTCTAAGTCCCAGGAGTTAGTCTTCGACTAGCACCTCGCACGAAAGCGACCAAGTGTTATGTTGACAGAGTTGCTAGAAAGTGATTGCCAAGGAGTTCCTCAGTGTGGAACCGTGATCCTGAGGGTGATATCTTCTCCTAGCTGAAATGCTAGGAGCGGACGGCAGGTGCTATTGTGTTGGCCTTGTTATCTAGTCCGTTTGCCTCAGGCCAGTTGACAAAGGGTTATGGGCCCACACTGAACAGCTGTGAGGTACGCTTTGCTCAACTTTGGTACTCTCCCTCCAGGTAAGCGCGTCAGCTCCATCGGCTCCATTAGCTCCTTCAGCTTTATCAGCGCCAACGGCTGGGTTTGCACTCAGCACACAGGGAACAAGGACAATCTTTGCCCTTGGAGACACGATCCTTGGGTCCCAACCAGGACAAGCTCTGCCCTTGGAGGCAAGACCATGGGTGTGCTAGTGTTAACCGTCTTCTCTTTCTGCAGGTGAACATGTGCTGGAGGGGCAAGCAATGGATCTGCACCTTTTAATCCGGTAGCAAACATCAGCTAACATCAGCCTACATCGGCCGCAACGTAGTAAAGACATTGAAAGCAGAAAAGGGCAGCCAAAAATGGTTGACCCATCAGGAGCAGTGAGGGCTGCCGCAAGGCAGTCCTCAAACTCATTAGTGGCTACCACAGGGCAGACCACTGAAGCAATCGTGAGTGCTACCTCACTGCCACAAGGTCTCGGACCCTTGGGAAGAATCCCCATTTTTGAGGGGATTGACTTCCCCATTTGGAGATGGCAGTTCAAGCTGGCGATGAAAGTGTGCGGCTTCATCAAGATACTGAAGGGAGAGGAAGGTCAGCGTCTGGTCAGACCAGTCGCAGCGGAAGTGGTGGCGGCGGAGACAACAATGGCGGCAAGGCTCCCAAGTGACAGGGCAACTGCTGCACTTGCGGCAGACCTGGGCACTGGGCAAGACAGTGCAGATCGCCGAAGAAGGAAGACGGCGGGAGAAGTGGGAAGAAAGGCAGCAACAAAGGTGGCAAAGAGGCCACCAATATGATGGCTCAGAGCACGCCTCCGGCAAAGGGAGCAGCACTACTCAGGCCAGGAGCATTTGGGCTCGACTGTCGCACCGACCATCACTCCAGCAATGACTAGGCTGGATTTGTCTCCATTGGTCCCACTGAGCGATGGTTCAGATGTGCGAACGGCAGCATCATGAACGCAGAAGGTGTGGGAGACAAGGTGGTGAGCATCAGCCTCAACGGTGCGGAGAAGGATCTGAGCCTCGTGACGTGGTCTACATCCCCTCATTTCAGCAAACCTTCTGTCCGTGTCAGAAATCACAAACAACAACATGACGGTGGTGTTCACGTAGAAGAAGGCGATCATCATCAAGAACAAGGACATCAAGGTCCTCTATGCCAACAAAGACCTTGTAGCTCGTGTTCCACGAGTCGACGGGCTTCACGTACTCCAGAAAATCGTGGGAGGGAGCTCAGAAGGCGAGGGTCATGCAGGTGCGGCGGAGGCAGTGGTCTCGGCACCAACGCAAGAGAACACACCAACGGCAACTCAGAAGGTATCCTCTGCCACCAAGGATGGAGACGCTGAGCTGTGGCATAGACGCTTTGGGCAGGTTTCAAAGAGCACTCTCCGTGTCATGTAGCAACAACAACTTGTCCGCGGCATGGAGGGATGCACAAAGGATGCGGCTGGCTGTGGTAGCTTGTGCGAGACCTGCCTCCAAGGCAAGACAAAGCAAAAGCGCTCTGAGCCCAATGGCCGTCGTGCGCAAGCCGCCCTGGACCTTATTCACACTGATATGTGCGGACCCTTCCGCACGGCATCAAATGGTAACAGCAAGTTCTTCCTGACCTTCATCAATGACCACAGCCGCAAGATGTGGATATACTTGAAAACAAAGGGAGAGGTCCGAGAGAAGCTTGACGAGTTTGTTGCCATGGTTGAGCAGCAGACCGGAAAGAAGGTCAAGGTACTAAAAAGCGACAACGGCGGGGAGTACAAGGCATGCAAGGGCTGGCTGCGCCAACCCGGCATCGGCCATAAGACCACGACACCCTACACGCCATAGAGCAACGGTGTGGCTGAACGGATGAATCAGACCATCCCCGGCATGGTGCGCAACATGCTCTTGAACACAAAACTCCAACCGCGTTTTTGGACGGAAGCTGCAAGAATGGCATGCTACCTCGACAACCTCACTCCTGCGGCTGCTCTAGGCAGGCGCGGTAAGAAAAGGGGCAAGCAGCAGATGATGCCACAGGACGTGTGGTCAGGAAAGAAGCCGGACGCCTCACACCTGAAAGTTTTTGGCTCCACCGCATGGGCAAAGATCCTGGCGGGAGAAGGTGGCGGCAAGCTAGATGCACGTGCACGGAAGTGTGTTATGGTGGGCTATGAATCGGCCCACAAGACCTACCGCCTTTGGGACCTCACAGCAAGAAGGCTTATCACCAGCCAGGATGTGACCTTTGATGAGAGGACACTAGGCAAGGGAGAGCCACTTGATCCCACGCAAGCTCCAAAATAGGGAGAGTGGTTGGTGCTACTGGAGTCGGGGGATCAAGCCCCCAAAACTTGGCAAGTGGTGTCAGTGCGGCAGGCCATGGAGAAGAGTGGTGTGGCACAGAGAGCGGCTGCATAGGCTGACACAGTTACAGGCTCTGACACGGGTGTGAGATCCAAGTTTGTTACAAAGTTTAGGTTTGACCCAAGCATAGCCGGTGCAGCCCCAGACTTTCAGATGACCCACATTGGGTCTGTGACCTGTCCAGGCCTGGTACGGAGAGGATCCGTTAGGTGCCTTTGAACACGGAACTCGGTTCAGAATGTATGCAGCCGTATTGACAGCTTCTGCCCAAAAGCCAGTAGTCATGCTGGCAGCATGGAGCATGGAGTGTGCCTTGTCCAAAAGGGTACGGTTCATCTGTTCCGCATTTCCATTTTGCTGCGGTGTGCGTGGTGTTGTTCGCTGATGAGTGATTCCCTTTTGATAAACAAAGGACTGAAGGATGGCGTTGACGAATTCCCCGCCATTGTCAGAGAGAAATGCTTTGATGGTCTTGTCAGTTTCATTTTCCACCTTTCGGGCCCACGTGATGATGTGCTCAGGAGCCTCAGACTTGTGACGGAGGAAACAAACCCACACATAGTGAGTGAAGTCATCCAGAAGAACCAGAAAGTAATGTTTGCGGGAAAGAGAGGCATCTTTGACACAGCAGAGGTCCATGTGGATGAGTTGAAGTTTTTCCGTGGTGCTACCGACAGAGTAGCTGGGAAAGCTGGCTTGATGTTGTTTTCCAGCAAGACATCCTTCAAAGCAGGTTTTGGTAGGGTTGCAAAGAGTGGTAGGAAGATAATGAGCCATTTCTTGTTGTGATATGGTCTGCAGAGTGGTGAAACCAATATGACCGAGAGGCTGGTGCCAGAGAATGGTAAGGCTGCCAGGTGTCTGAGTTGAGGTGGCAGTTCGAGTTGCCGTGGCCAAGGCCACCTCTGGAGCTGATGGATCTGCCTCCACATCCAAGGTGGGCAGAATTGTCAAGTTGCCTTCTCGTTGTGCTTGGGCAACAAGTTTGCCATTGCTGGCAAAAATCCGACAACTCTTGTCAATGTCAAAAACCACTTTGCATTTTTTGTCGTTCAAACGGGTGACGGAAAGGAGATTTTTGGCCAAGTCAGGTACAAATAAAACATCGGAGAAGGTCCTGGAGGCCACCTTCCCTTCAAATGAGATAGCAATTTTGACGGTGCCAACTCCAATGGCTGGGATGACACGGCCGTCACCAATGCATACAGGTTTAGGATTACGGAGTTCCTTGAAGTCGATGAACCATGAGCAATTGCAAGTCATGTGTCGGGTGCAGCCGCTGTCAATAATCCATGCCAGAATTCCAGCAGCAAGTAAAAAGGCACTGTCGATGGTGCAGAGGGCCAGATCTTCAAGGATGAAGTTATCAGTTGAAGTTGAATCTGGCACAGGGGATGGTGAATTTGATTGCTGTGACAGTGGTTGTGCCAGATCGGAGAAATGCAGAGTGTCGGGTGTGAAGTCGATCTCTGTTGCTGCATCGGACCCATTTGCATGGAGAGTCTCCATTTGGTATAGCATCTCGTTCCATGCTGTAGTCATCTGAGAGAATACATTTTTAAACCCTTTGATGAAATTGCTTGGTGAAGGCGTTGTTGTCAAGAGGGCATGTTGTGCGTCAGGATGTCGTGGCCTCTTTGGTTGATCACATTAGCCATTGATGTGGCCAAGCTACTGGCAATTCCACCACTTCACATGTTCATAGCCCTCACTGCCGGGTGCTCCTGCTGGGATACTACTCCCTTGAGACGGTTGGCGGTGAAAGTGCTGTAGCTGGTTTCTGGAAACGCCTGTATGACCATGCCCATTTCCAAGGACTCTGAGACCAGCTCGGATGCCAATGGCTCTTCACCAGAGGATAATTCAACTTCAGAGCATCCTGCACCACAGGAGCAGTACCAGAGCAGAGATGAAGCACCAACAATGCCGCGCCAAAGCACACGGCAAAGAAGACAAACGCCACAATACAAAGCCGACACCAGCGCCTGGAAAGGACTGAGCTGTTCCTTTTTGGCTCAGGGAGAGCCGCTCACTGTGGCAGAGGCCCTGACAAGGCCCAATGCAGCCAAATGGAAGGAGGCGGTGGACAGCGAGCTCACGTCCATTGAAGAAAATGCTACATGGGTGCTGGTGGACAGACCCGCTAACGTTCACGTGGTGGTCTTAAAGTCGGTACTTAGGCTGAAGCGGAAGCAGAACGGCAGCATCGACAAGTACAAGGCGAGGGTCGTGGCAAAGGGATTCTCATAGCGTGCAAGGTCTGAGTACAATGAGACCTTCGCACCGGTCATCATATTTGTCTCCATCAAGTCCCTGCTGGCGGTCGCTGCCGCCAAAGACCTAGAGATCCACCAGATGGACGTCAAAACAACGGTCCTTTATGGGAAGTTGGACAAAGAGGTGCTCATGGAAGTGCCAGAGGGGGTGGATGCACCCGCAGGAAAGGTGTGTCGGCTGGTGAAGGAATTGTACAGGCTGAAACAGGCCCCACGGATCTGGTACAAGGAGATGGACAGCTTCATGACTGAGATCTCCTTCGCGCACTGCAAGAATGATCCCAGCGTCTATGTGCGGGAGGAAGAGCGTGGCTTGCTGCTTATGGCGTTGTATGTGGACGATCTGATCATGTGTTCTTCTTTGCACGAGGCTCTTGTGGGCCTGAAGGAACAGCTGAGCTGCAGGTTCAAGATGAAGGACATGGGTCCTCTCGAGTACTACCTCGGATCGCCGTCCACCGCAACCACAAAGCAGGCACCATCGAGCTCAACCAGACCAAGTACATCATGGACGTCGTGAAGCGCTACAACATGGAGGATTCCAAACCCATCAGCACCCCCATGGCCTCTGAGTGCAAGCTCTCCTCCTCCATGAATCCAAGCAATGAGGCAGAGTGGCAGGAAATGCAAAACATTCCGTACCAGTCCGCTGTCGGGAGCCTCATGTATGCGATGGTGGGTACGCGACCTGACATCTGTTATGCGGTAGGTCAGGTGAGCAGGTTCGTGGCTAACCCTGGGCCACAACATTGGCAAGCCATGAAGTGGATCTTTTGCTACCTCAAAAAGACACAGCACATGGGAATTCAGTTTGGAGGTCTTGAAGGATCAGACTCGCTGGGACTCACGTGCTACACCGACGCTGATTGGGGGGGCCGGATTGTCGACAGGATGTCCACCTTGGTCTTTGTCTGCCTCGTTAGTGGTAGTGCGTTTTCACGAACAAGCAGGAAGTAGGACAACGTCTTGTTGTCTGCTGCTGAAGCTGAGTACATTGCACTCTCGAAAGTGTGCAAGGAAACACAGGGGCTTTGTAGTCTGCTTGATGAGATCAAGGCACCACAAGAGGAAGCAACAGTCATCCGCGTCGACAACAAGAGCGCCATTGCTATGGCAAAGGACGACATGATCTCCTAGCGTACGAAGCACATCGACATTCGGTACCGCTACTCACGCGACCTTGTCTCCAAGGGTGTTGTGGAACTAGAGCACGTTGAAACAAAGAGAATGCTTGCGGACTTCTTGACGAAGCCGCTTGATTACGACTTGCATGCTGCAGACCTTTGAGGAAGTGGTATGGTGGATGTAGGAGATGAGGAGTAAAGACCAAGACAGCAATGGTGCGCAAAAATAATGCAAAGCTTCAGGTTCATGTGGAAGAGGATTACCACGGCAGGTGGCCAGAGGTGCAAGGGAGAGATTGTTGTTCTTTTATGCCCCTTTGGCCACTGCTTTGCGGACAGGTTGGGCATGAATTGCTCCCTTGGAGTAAGTCCCCCAAGCTTTGTTTGTGGTGCAAGTCCAAGTGAGACACCAGCAATGTAGCGCAATGGGTAGCACGTTAGACTTAGGGACAACAGGTCATGCGATCAAGCCTGATGTGAGCAGGAAGCTTTTTTTACCTTGCTGCAGAGAGGAAGTTTCCTAGACATTTCTCCATGCATAAGGAGGATGTGCCACTTGGCAGTCAGTGGATGCGCGAATTGGCAAGCTGGTGAGGTGGTGTGGAGTGGCCACTCCCAACAGTGCCACTACCCACACAACTCAGATGCCAGGCCTAGGACTATTTGTACTAGCTCTAACTGTATATGGCTTGTGAGAGGGATGACTTGTCCAAGCTCTAACTGTATATGTACTCCATCATTTTGAGTGATTCAACTACCAATTTTGAGCACAAATAACGCCCTTTCAGTCCCACATGCTCACTACTCCAAGGTCACCTCCCTCGTCCAGATCCAATAGTAAAGACAAAAGTGGGCCTCCGGAGACTTGAATTATTCAGGTCTCCCTACACAGGTCGTTGATGATGATTACCCCCAGAGTGACGCGGAGGAGAAAACCTCTCGTGTGAGCTGTGGACGGGATTCTGTAAACTTTGATGATGACCTAAGTGCAGGAGCTGGAGACTCGACATGTTTCAGGCATGGAGCATAGTGCAAAAACAAATAATCAGAAAGAGGTCACTTAAAGCTCCATGTATGAGCAGGAAGCTTTTTTTACCTTGCTGCAGAGACCTCGGTGTTCTACGTGGCATTGTCACCAAGGAGGTCATCAGGACCAGCAAGGATCAGAGCACGGTCAGCACGTGCAGCCTCAAAGGGAGAAGGAGTGAAGGCTGGTGTTGTATAGGGATCACTAGGGGAGTAGTACTCCCACCAAACTCTCAACTTGTACCCAAGAGTTGAAGCGCGTTCCCCAAGAGGAGAGACTGACTTTGGGTGTGAAGTGTGGTGGAGATGTTTTGAAATCTTTTTGCCACTGTTGCAGAGGGAGCTGAGACTGTGAGGGGTTAGAGGAAACCCATCCGTTGGCAGGCACTACAGGGTTGTTTGGAGTGCCTCTTGCAACAGTGGATCTAAAGTTGGATACTACACCCACAGCATCTTCAGAGGCCACTTCCCCTAGCACCCTTGACACCTACAGCATCCACAATGGCAGCAAACGAAGGCAAGTAACAAAGTTGTTCCATCAGTGATTCAGCCACTGGCATGGTCATCTCAGTCTTGGCATCAGCATCACACTGGAGCTCCTCTTGGAGCCGGCAACGATCAGCCTGCGCCTCATGCAAAGTGGCCTGTAAGGCGTTTGTCCAATTGCATCCGCAGGCATGATGGCAAAGTGATAAGAAGACAAGTGCAAGACGATTAGATGCATAATGGAATTGAGTGGGTGGGGTTTCTTACCAGTATAGCACCAAGGAATTATGGAAAAGAGCGGCAGAACACTTGCAGTGGCCGACAAGGCAAGTACTGACATCCAGCTAGCCACAGCCACCAGCAGACACAGCAGCCCGCTTAATGTGGTGCCAGCAACTGCTGCAGCTGCAGCGTGCGGTGCTCGTCTGTATGGTGAGGATGACTGCACAACTAGACGTGTGGATGGAGCTGATATCACCATCAGTGGAGTCAGCTGCGGTTGCGGTGGCCGTGGCAACGGCTGATGATGCAAAAACCACCTGGACAGCAATGTTGGCTGGAGCGGCTATCAGGAGGGAGTGAGAGGTGGCAGCATCAGAGTAAGTAGCGGTGGCATGCCTGACTACGGTGCCAGTTGGAGCTCTGCTGGCTCGGGAAGTGGCAGAGAATGTGGCAGCTGCATCTGCTGCAACGTCCAACACTGCTCCAGCAAGACAAGAACTGAGAGAGCTGGAGTGACCAGGGAGAAAGGGACCACGTCCTGGTTGCTCACGTCCACAAGTCGTGCTGGCTGGAGACGTGTCAGAGGTGCTGACGGGTGGAAGCTGTGACACAGGAGGCTGCATCAGTGGAGGATACAGGAAGATTCTCAGCAGTGCAAAAAGGGATTTTACCTCTCAATCTCTCATCTCCTGAAGGCGGCCGATGTCATTGCGCAAGTACTCAGTCGACAACATGCCCACCCAAAGCAGAGCATCGGTGTCGTTCTTTTCTGGTTCGGCTTGGCGTAAGGCATTTGATTGGGATCGTGAACAGACCTTCTCGTGGCCACAGGTGCTGGCAGAGGGAAATGTTAAGAATTGCGAGAGATTCGATTTGAAATTTGAATCAATCAAAACGGTTAAGCGTAGAGCATGCTAGGTCCAAAAACGTGACAGCCATGGCGCGGGTTTCGACACCAAGTGTCAAGACCTAGCAGAAAAGAGAGGGGAGGAGCGAAGCACAAGTTTTCGTGCTTTTCTCCACCCGGCTAAGCAGCGAGGCCTGCCGGCCGAGCAAGCTTGCTCTCGCTAGTCGAGGGCGAAACTCGCCCCTAGACCGATTATTTGGTCAACTGCCCCTTGAGGGCAAACCTAGGCTACGCTATCCAAAATCAAAGGACTATTCTAGGTCTATCTGCATTCTCATCAAGTATGTCATTTCAAAGCCAAAGAATAATCTGGGTTTGGTAGCACCAAGTGAACCAAAAGAGAGAATGTCGCATGGGCATGCGACTGAGCTGGAGCCGAGGCAAGTGAGTCACAAGCTGCAGCATAAGAAGAGAGCTGCGTCTGGAGTGTGTGAAGCATGCGCTCATCATGCGTCGTCTCCAGTCTCATGGCCGGCATGCCTTGCACACTCACATCCACACACAGGAATATGTGCACGGATTAACACGCCTCTTTGGATGTGAGTGCTGTAGGCATGCAACCAAATTGGTCAAGTTGAGAGGTAAGGTTTGATGAGGGGAGGGCTTTGGTGAGGAAGTCTGCCAACTGAGCATCTCCTGCAATGGGGCACACTTGAACTGTCCCTGCTTCAACTGCTTCTTGCACAAAGTGATTCTTGATGCTGATATGCTTAGTGCATGGGTGCAGTAAACCGTCATTTTGTGCAATCCGTCATGCTGTTGAACTATCGCTGTGTAGAGGTATGGCATGCGCAGTCAGACCCAATTCTTCAAGAAACCGTCCAAGCCATATGGCTTTGTATGCAGCCTCACCCAATGCCATGTATTCAGCCTCAGCCACACTGCATGCCACACACGACTGTTTAGCACTCCTCCATGACACTGCCATGCCCCACACATGGAAGACATACCCCCCTCGACTGCGTTCAACACGATCGCGTGCATAGTCACTGTCACAATACCCGTCCAAGAGTGGTGCTGAAGAGGGAGCGATGACAAGACCGACCTTAGCAGTGTCCAACACATAATGCAGCAACTTCAACAAGGCCTTGTGATGACTAGTGCGGGGTTGCTGACTGAACTGAACCAAGATTTTGATAGCACATGCAATGTCAAGTTGTGTTGTGGATGCCAAGTAGGAGAGACTGCCTGTGATCTGTCAATAGAGTGTTGGATCACTCTCAGGTCCGTAGTCTGTGGTGCATGCGTCAAGCAAATGTGCATAGACATCTGGGCTCATGGGTGACTGTTGATGTGGCAAGTGTTGAACAAGGTGATGAAACCGTGCAGTCAGATGAGCAACAAAGCGTCCTTGATGCAGGGTCAGTGTGCGTGTGGGTCTGTCTCGTGTGATGGTCATACCCAAGAAACTGTGCTTCGCCAAGATCAGTCATGTGATAGTGCGCAGTGAGCAGTGACTTTGTCTGTGAGATGAGTGTGAGTGAAGGGGAAAGAATCAACAAATCATCCACATAGATGAGCAATGCAATGGGCTCTGTTCCTTGCCATTGCAAGAACAGAGACGGGTCAGAGATACTTTGGGGAAACCCACCACGTTCTAGAGTGCGCGGAATTTCTTTGTTTCAACATCTGGGAGCTTGCTTCAACCCATACAGCGCTTTCAACAACAGCCAAACATGATCAGTTCCATCCTCGAACCCTTTAGGTTGCTTCACATACAGTTCTTCCTCAAGGGGACCATTCAAGAAGGAATTTTTTACATCCATTTGGTGTATTTCCCAATTGTCGTGTGCCGCCACGGCCAGCAAGGTGCGGCTGGTGCCATACTTGCCGACCAGGGCATACGTGTCTGTAAAATCCTGTCCAGGGATCTGATGAAACCCTTTGGCGACCAGATGAGCCTTGTGTTTTCCAATCATGCCTGCCAAATTCATCATGCCTGCCAAATTCCTCTTGAGTTTGAACACCCATTTCAGATTAATTGCTTTTCGTCCTGGAGGCAGTGGCACGAGTTGATACACGTCATGTTCCAACAGTGCATTCAATTCTGCCACCATGGCTTTTTCCCTCTGTACTGCATCTGGTCGTTCCCTGGCTTCTGTCATTGTGAGCGGTTCTACGACTGTGGAGTCCAAAGGGGTAGGCCCAACGGTATGATTGAACTGTTTGTAGTCCACGTGTGCAACGTTACGTGCAGACCGCCGTACAGGCTCAGTGACTGTGGGACGAGAAAGTGTGACAGTTTCTCTTGGGGGGACAGGTGCCAAGCCAGGTGGTGAGACCAGTGTGTCTGATGCTGTGCTGGCTAGGTCAGTCGATGTTAACAGATTTGTGGGGACTGGGGATGCCACAGGTGCACCGTGCGACTGTCGTGCAGCAGGTGTTGTGTGACGCACAGGACAAGATACAAAGACAGGTACACTCACATACTCCGGGTACTGGTGTGGAAATGGAATATGCGGGACATGCCGAAGGGTGCGAAACGTCTTGTATGGCATGTGTTCCAGAAATGATGCATTTCAACTTTCCACAATGTCCCAGAACTGCACCTCTGTCCGTATGCAGTTTCAATAGTTTTTGGTTTGTTTGACGTTCTGCTAGTGCTATCCATTCAGCAATGGCAGCTGAGCATCAGCTTTCGTTTTCAGTAGGAAAGCCCAGCGGAACCGACTGCAATCGTCAGTCAAAGTCAAGACAGACGCTGAGCCATACTGCTCGGATGGCATGGGCATGGGCCCAGTGACATCTGTTGTTCTTCTATGCCCCATGGCCACTGCTATGGGTTGACGGACAGGTTGGGCATGCACTGCTCTCTAGAGTAAGTCCCCCAAACCTTGTTCGTGGTGCAAGTCCAAGCGAGACACCAGAAGTGTAGCGCAACGGATAACATGTTGGACTTAGGGACAACAGGTCCTGCGATCGAGCCTTGATGTGCGCAGGAGGATTTTTGACCTTCTAGCACAGGGGAAGTTTCTTAGACATTTCTCCATGCATGAGGAGAGTGCGCCACTTGGCGGTCAGTGGATGCGCCAATTGGCGGACTGGTGAGGTGGTGTGGAGTGACCACCCCAAAAGTGTCACTACCCACACACCTTAGAAGCCAGGCCTAGGACTATNCCGTTCGCCTCAGGCCGGTTGACAAAGGGTTATGGGCCCACACTGACCAGTTGTAAGGCACGCTTCGCTCAACTCTGGTACGCTCTCTCCAGGTGCACACGCCGGCTCCATCAACTCCATCAGCTCCATCAGCTTCATCAGATCCAACGGCTTGGTCTGCACTTAGCACACAGGGACTAAGGACAAGCTCTGCCCTTGGAGGCACGACCCTTGTATCCCAATCAGGACAAGCTCTGCCCTTGGTGGCAAGACCCTGGGTGTGTTGGTGTAGATTTATTCTCTGTCTGCAGGTGAACATCGGCTGGAGGGGTAAGCAACGGATCTGCATCCTAAAACCGGTAGCAGACATCAGCTAACATCAGCCTACATCGGCCTCAACGCAGCAGAGACGTGGGAAGCAGACAAGGGCAACAAAAATGGTTGACCCATCGGGAGGAGTGGGGGCTGCCGCAGGGNGAAATGATATTGTCATGTCATTCCTCAGCAACGCGATAGCCAAGAAGTATGTTCCCATCATTGCCGGGTACACGCTGGCTTCCGAAGCTTACGACAAGCTCAAGCGCGTGCACCAATCCACTTCCCTCGCGAACAGACTATTCATCCTACAATGGCTGATCAGCATGCGAGTGAATGAGGGCGAATCAATCCCCAATTTCCTACAGGAGTTTGAAGGACTCCTTGGCGAGGCTCGCCAGATGAACTGGGACCTTGACAAGAACATGCAAGCCATGATCCTCCTCATGGCGCTACCGGAGAGCTGGAGCCCAATGATCACCGTCATGGGCGGCTGGAAAGAGGACGACCTGACATACACGGCAGTGTCCGAGTACGTGCGAAATGGGACCATGTGCCGCAGCGGAAGTGAGGATAACTTCTCAGCCTATGCCGCACGCTACGGTGGCCGCGGGAGCAAAGGGTCAGCCTCTGGTCAGAAAGGCGGCAACGGAAGCGGTGGTGGCGGAGGCAACAATGGCGGCAAGGCTCCCAAGCAACAGGGTAACTGCCGCAACTGCGGTAAACCTGGGCACTGGGCAAGAGAGTGAAGATCGCCAAAGAAGGAAGACGGCGGAAGTGGTGGGAACAAAGGCAACAAAAAGGGTGGCAAAGAAGCCACCAACATGTTGGCACAGAGCACGCCTCCAGCAAAAGGAGCGGCGCTGCTCAGGCCAGGAGCTTTTGGGCTCGACTCCGGCACCGATCATCACTCCAGCAACGACCGAGCTGGATTTGTCTCCATCGGCCCCACCGATCGGCGGTTCAGATGTGCAAACGGCAGTGTCGTCAATGCAAAGGGCGTGGGAGACAAGTTGGTGAGCATCAACCTTAATGGTGCAGAGAAGGATCTACGGCTATGTGACGTGGTCTATGTGCCCTCCTTTGCGGCAAACCTTCTGTCCGTGTNAAGTGAGGCTAACTTCTCAGCCTATGCCGCACGCTACGGTGGCCGCGGGAGCAAAGGGTCAGCCTCTGGTCAGAAAGGCGGCAGCGGAAGCGGTGGCGGCGGAGGCAACAATGGCGGCAAGGCTCCCAAGCGACAGGGTAACTGCCGCAACTGCGGCAACCCTGGGCACTGGGCAAGAGAGTGCAGGTCGCCAAAGAAGGAAGACGGCGGAAGCGGTGGGAACAAAGGCAACAAAAAGGGTGGCAAAGAAGCCACCAACATGATGGCACAGAGCACGCCTCTTGCAAAAGGAGCGGCGCTGCTCAGGCCAGGAGCTTTTGGGCTTGACTCCGGCACCGATCATCACTCCAGCAACGACCAGGCTGGATTTGTCTCCATCGGCCCCACCGATCGGCGGTTCAGATGTGCAAACGGCAGTGTCGTCAATGCAAAGGGCGTGGGAGACAAGTTGGTGAGCATCAACCTTAATGGTGCAGAGAAGGATCTACGGCTATGTGACGTGGTCTATGTGCCCTCCTTTGCGGCAAACCTTCTGTCCGTGTCAAAGATAACGGACAACGACATGACAGTGGTGTTCACACAAAAGAAGGCGGTCATTGCCAGGAACGAGGACATCAAGGTCATCTATGCCAACAAAGATCTCGTGGCACAGGTTCCAGAGGTTGACGGACTCTGCGTATTGCAAACAATGGCAGCAAAGACCTCAGAAGACGAGGGTCATGCGGGTGCAGCGCAGGCAGTGGTCTCGGCACCAACACAGGAGAGCACACCAACGAGAACTGAAAATGCAACCTCTACCGCAAAGGATGAAGACGCTGATCTGTGGCACAGACGCTTTGGGCACGTTGCAAAAAACACGCTCCAAGTCATTCAGCAACAACAGCTGGTCCGTGGCATGGATGGTTGCAAGAAGGATGCGGTTGGGTGTGGCAGCCTGTGTGAACCTTGCCTCCAAGGCAAGACCAAGCGAACGCGCTTTGAGCGCAATGGTCGCCACGCAGAATCAGCCCTTGACCTGATTCACACCGACGTGTGTGGACCCTTTCGCACGGCGTGAAACGGTGGTAGCAAGTGTTTTCTGACCTTCATAGATGACCACAGCCGCAAGGTGTGGATCTTCTTCCCCCAAACAAAGGGAAAGGTCAGAGAAAAGTTGCAGGAGTTTGTCGCCATGGTGGAGCGGCAGACCGGAAAGAAAGTCAAAGGGATGCGGAGCGACAACGGCAGAGAGTACGAGGCATGCAAGGGCTGGTTGCGGCAACATGTGATCAACCATCAGCCCACAACGCCTTACACGCCACAGAGCAATGGTGTTGCCGAACGGATGAATCAGACCATCCTCGGCATGGTGCGTAGCATGCTCTTTGATGCAAGGCTTCCACCGCNGTTTTGGGCGGAAGCGGCAAGAACGGCATGCTATCTTGTCAACCTGACTCCTGCGGCTGCTCTGGGCAGGCGCGGAAAGAAGAAGGGCAAGAAACAGATGACGCCACAAGAATTCTGGTCAGGGAAGAAGCCGGACGCATCACACCTGAAAGTGTTCGGCTGCACCGCATGGGCAAAGGTCCAGACGGGTGAGGGTGCCGGCAAGCTAGATTCAAGAGTACGAAAGTGCGTTATGGTGGGCTATGAGACGGCCCACAAGACATATCGCTTGTGGGACCTGGCAGGAAGAAGACTCATCACCAGCCGGGATGTAACCTTTGACGAGAGGAAACCAGGCAAGGAAGAGATGCTTGATCCCACGGAAACTCCAAAACAGGGATAGTGGTTGGAGCTGCTAGAGTCAGAAGATCAAGCTCCTGAAAACTGGCAAGTGGTGCCAGTGCGGCAGGCCGTGAAGAAGAGTTGTGTGCCAGGGGGAGCGGCTGCGTAGGCTGACGCAGCAGCGAGCTCCGACACAGAGTCGGAGACATCTGAGGCCTCTGAGACCAGCTCGGAGGCCAGTGGCTCTTCAAAAGAGGAAAATTTAACTCCAGGGCAGCCGACACCAAAGGAGCAACAGCATGGCAAACATGCACCAGCAATGCAACGTCGCAGCACACGACAAAGAAAACAAACTCCAAAGTACGACGCTGACACTGGAAGCTGGACTGGACTGAGCTGGTCCTGTTTGGCTCAGGGAGAGCCGCTCACTGTGGCTGAGGCGCTGGCAAGGCCCAATGCGGCCAAGTGGAAGGAGGCGGTGTTGGAGTGATGCTCCTCATCATGGCAGGAGTGACTCCAAAAAGGAACACCAAAAAGACAAGCCTTAGTGGCTTAGTGGTTAATGGTGTCCACCTCTAGAGGCAGGGGCCCGGGTTCAAGTCCCACAAGATGAAATTCTACCCTGCCTCAAGGGAGGTGGAAAATAGAAGCCAGGAAGCTAGCTCAACCTCTAGAGTTCCTCCTTAAGTTTCTAGAAGGCCAGGTGAGGGTCCAGGAAGGTGGCACACCTTCTAGAAGGGGTGACTTGTCCTACAAGGCATCTAGAGGTGTCTTGGTCTTCTGGACACCTTCCCCCCTACTAGAAGCAAGTTGAGGAATCTAGGAAGGGGCAGAAGCTTCTAGAGGAGGGAAGGGATGCCTTCCTATGTGGGAAAAGGACAGCCTACCAAGGAGCACTCTAGAAGCCATAGAATCTGCTAGGAAGCTCCAAATCTGGCATGCTTTGGTGTTCTGGAAAGCTTAGATCAGTGGCTATGACATTCCACTTCTTGTGAGCCTTGATCAAGTGTTCATTCCCATCCAATTGAGGCCAAAACTATTCCCTCACTCTCTGACCAGATTTTGCCATCCTTGAAACCAGTTGCCTCCATAGTTTCAGTCTCTCCAAAAACAGGTGGTGGTCTGAACCAGCCACTGCTAGGGACCCTCCAGGGTGCACACTCACCCTCAGGCTTACAAAGGGTTATGGGCCGACGCCTCTAAGGGGTTCAAAGCCAGCTTGATTTCACGCTCCCAACAGCAAGACATGGCAACCAGCGAGCAAGAGAGCAGCCGCGCTGTCCTTAAGTTTGATGGGACAGGCTTTGCCTTGTGGACGTGGCAGTTTGAGGTCTTCCTCCACAACAAGGGACTGCATGAGCTCGTAAAAGGTGATGAGGCTGCTCCGCCAGAGACTGCAACGGCTGAGGTGAAGGAGGCATACAAGAAGCGCAACAAAAAGCCATTGGCGCTCCTTGTGTCCGCGTTATGCCCACCACAACTTGGGCACATCCAAGGATGCACCCTGGCCGCGGACGCATGGTCAAGACTCTGCTCCATCTACCAGTCAAGCAACCTTGCCAATCAGCTCTTCATCTTCAAACGGCTCGTCAGCCTCCGAGCCAACGAAGGTGACAACATCATGGAGATCATGTAGCAGATTGAGTCCCACGCAGCGGAGTGCGTGGCCACAGGTTGGGAGGTCGAATCTCAGCTGCAAGCTATGATCCTCCTTCTGGCCTTGCCAGACAGTTGGAGTCCCATGATCACAGTCCTTGGTGGCTGGCCTTCCGACGAGCTGAAGTACCCGAAGGTTGCTGAGTACGTGCGCAATGAGTGGATGCGATGTGGCGGTCGAGAGAGTGCAGTGGCATCAACTTCAGCTTACACCATTCATCCTCAAAGTGGAGGCCAAGGCAACAAGTGGAAGGATGCCAAACAGGGCACTAAGAAGGGTGACAAGAAGTGGGAGTGCTTCAACTGCGGCAAGGAGGGCCACTACGCGCGCAACTGTCCTAAGAAGAAAACAGATCNGTCGCAGCGGGGCGGGAAGAAAGATGAGCACGCCCTTATGGCGTACAACTCCACCAACTTAAAGGATCCGGGAGTTGCCGTCATCGACTCCGGATCAGGCCGCCACACGCAATGCAACAGGGCGGCATTTGTCACCTACGGCGCCTCGGAGAGACGCATGACGGTGGCCAATGGAAAAACAGTGGTGGCCGCTGGTGAGGGTAACGACCGCATTGAGTCAATTGTGGATGGAAAACCTGTCACGAGCACAATCTACGATGTGCTGCATATGCCTAACTTTGGGGCAAACCTGCCCTCTGTCAGCCGCCTTACCGACAAGGGACTTGAGGTGCTCTTCACAAAGAAGGAGGCCGTCATCCGCAAAGAGGGCAAAGGTGAGGTGATTGCGCGTGCCAAGAGGGAGGACGACTTGTACCTGCTACGCGCAAAGATCCTCAGCAGCCGGGTGGGGTCCAACGCCGCCAACCTTGCAACGAAGGATGGAGGAGACCTGGACCTATGGCACCGCCGACTCTGCCACATTTCTCCATCAACAGTGAAGGAGATGGCTAAGAGGGAAGTGGTGCGGGGTCTCCAAATCAGCGGCCTTGATGGAACCAAGGAGACCGTGTGTGAGCCATGCATCATTGGCAAATAAACTCGGCAGCCGTTTGTCACCAAGGGGACGCGTGCATCGGAAAAACTGGCCGTGGTACACACAGATGTGTGTGGACTGCTTGAGAGCTCCATCGGCGGAGCTCGCTACTTCCTCACCTTCATCGATGACCACAGCCGAAAACTCTACCTCTACCCAATGAAGCGGAAGAGTGAGGTCCTTGCGTGCATGCAAGAGTTTGTGGCTGATGTGGAGCGGCAAATAGAGTTGAAGGTGAAGGCGTTCCGGAGTGACAACGGCGGTGAATATGCGGAGTGCCTTGGGTGGATGAAGAGCAAGGGGATTGAGTGGCAGAAAACAACTCCACACTCCCCACAACAGAATGGCGTCGCAGAAAGAGCGAATCGCACAATCCTTAACATGGTGTGATCCATGTTGAGCGACGCCGGCCTTACACAATGGTATTGGGCGGAGGCGGCAAGGACAGCAGCGTACATCATGAATCTCATGCCGACCAAGCCGCTGAAAGACAAGGAGAGCAATGTGTGGAAGACGCCACAAGAAGTCTGGAGCGGGAGGAAGCCGGCAGTGGGTCACCTCTGCACGTTTGGTTGTGTTGCACATGCAATGGTGCAGGCACGTGAGGGACGGAGCAAGCTGGACCCGCGTACCCGTCGGTGTATTTTCCTTGGATATGAGAGCGGAAGCAAGGCGTATCGGCTCTTTGACCCAAGGAGGCAGCAGATTGTGCGGAGTCGCNAGACACTGGTTGGTCTAAGCCCCAGGAGTTAGTCTTTGACTAGCACCTCGCGCGAAAGTGACCAAGTGTTAAGTGGACACAGTTGCTAGCAAGTGATTGCCTAGGAACTGCTCAGTGTGGAACCGTGATCCTGAGGGTGATATCTTCTCCTAGCTGAAATGCTAGGAGCGGACGGCAGGTGCTATTGTGTCGGCCCTGTTTTCTAGTCCGTTCGCCTCAGGCCGGTTGACAACATCAGCGTGCACCAGTGTGAGAGGAGAAGTGCTCTCGCTCTGCGAGGTAGGAAAATTCTGTCTGTGGGATTTTCTTTCATGACACTCAAGGTATGCTCCTGGTTTTAGACCATGCTGATAGACAGTGGGTAGGAGCCCGTGCGCAGGGGTGTGCTTTATGAGGTCAGCGTCCAGTGCCGTGTTGATGTGTGCGAGACGACGATGGATGAGATCAGTGTGTTTTGCGTCAACTGTGGTTGTGACATGCGCTTGTGCTCTGGCTGAGGGGACATGAGGAAAGAGAGTGATTATGTACAGCATGTCATCATGCAATGGTCCATCAGCCCGCAACGACCCTGAGGCATCAAAGATAATGCATTGTTGCTTTTGCGTGACGGTGGAAACATTCGATTGCCGGTCTAGCTGTCCTCCCGACAACAGATTCACCTTCAACTTGGGGACATACAACACAATAGTCAGCCACAGCACACCCCTTGGTGCCTGGAGAGCCATAGTCTCGACACCTTCAACGGCAAGTACCTCCCCCGACTCAATTTTCACCCCATCAACATCATGTGTGGCATACAATGAGGTGAACAGCTGGCGATGAGGTGACATGTGATGAGACGATGCTGTGTCATACAACCACTCATGCATGGACAGTGTGTGAGATGTAGTGATGTGCGTGTGACCGAGCCGCTGAACTGCCATGTGTGGTGCTTCTGTCGGCTCGGGTGGCTTCAACTCTATGTTGGGAAGCCATCCAGCATGCTGGGGCAGTGGTGCTGGCTCCTGCGTCGCTGCCATGTTGGCGTACACGCACTGTGTCCACTTGGGTGTGGGAACTGGCATTGCAGAGTGTGGAGGCAGGTTGTGCACAGGAGGTACAAAAGAAGTCGGCTACATCATCGGCTGCACTGTCTGCTGCATCATCAACTGCTGCATCATTGGCTGCTACATCATCGGCTGCAACATCGGCTGCATCATCGGCTGCATCATTGGCTGCATCATTGGCTGCATCATCGGTTGCATCATCGGCTGCATCATCGGTGGCCTGAACGTGGCTGCAGTAGTAGGTGAGGGGCCACGTGGCCCAGAGTGGGTCTGTGCTCCCCACGTGGGAGTAGGCAGTGATCCCATGGTCGGTGGACGCAACTGTTGCTGATAGAGCTGCTGCTGGTACTGCTGCTCCTCTGGGTTCATGATGCACTATGACACGGGACAGGCACGCCAGTAGTGACCAGGCTGACGGCAGTAGTTGCAAGTACGGGTCCCCGTGTCCCGCCTGCGTCCCCGACCTCTGCCGCCCTGGCCTCCACAACCACCTCCACCTCCATAACCTCCCTGTCCTGCCATGGTGTGTAAAGCTCTAGGCCCCTGATGTGTGAAGGCAGTGGCAGTAGAGGGTCCAGCCTCTTGATCATCCTCCTGAAGTATGTCCTCGTAGTTCCTCAATTCCTCGAACACCGATGACAGATCGGTGCTTTCGATGTCGGCTACTTGTAGACGCCGCAGCAGGTCACGGCGGAACTCCTTGTACAGCTCACCGAGATGGAGCAGCACCGGATCAAGCCACTCGAGGATGGTGCAAGGGGCATCCAGTCCCAAGATCCGACGCCTGATGTCCATCGCCGCATCCCAATACTCAGCCATAGGTGCATCGGGCTTCGGATTAAGACGACGAAGCTTATCACGAAGTGTGATGACCAGTGCCATGCCCTGATCCTCCTTCCGCGTCACCAAATACTGCCATGCCT
The DNA here is from genome assembly GCA_023375785.1 of Penium margaritaceum. Classification (NCBI taxonomy): domain Eukaryota; kingdom Viridiplantae; phylum Streptophyta; class Zygnematophyceae; order Desmidiales; family Peniaceae; genus Penium; species Penium margaritaceum. The sequence goes on from SZWC01009870.1 coordinate 72,434, forward strand.
CAGCAGGAAGGGGAGTCCCACTGCGAGGGTTTTTTGGTTCCTCTCCTCTCCCGCCATACCTAAAGTGGCGAATGGGCGTAAGACTGGTCATCGGGCAGAGCCCACGTGAGAGCATTGAAAGCACGAAGGAGGGTACGGTCATCCACCTCCTTTGGCGGTGGGTGGAGGTAGAGCTCTTCGAGCCCATGCTCGGCCGCCCATGCTAGGAACACATCCTTCCATGCAAGGAAGTCCCGTGTTGCAAGTGGTAGCAGCATCAAGTCCTTGTGGAGCGCAATCCTGTTGAGATTGCCCCATGTCACTACTGCTGCTGAGGCTGAATGAGTACTCCCACAGCCCTCATTGCTACGGTGAGGTTCACCGTCCCTCACGGATCCTACACCACTCATCGTTGCTGAGTTCCTCTCTTCACTTCTGACTTCTGGGCGCAGGGTCTTAGCGCCCCCTCTCCCTCTACCGTGCGACTCCTTGCGGGGATCACCAACGGTCTCGCGGCCCGTGGTGTCCACCCTTGCCGCCGCTTTGTTGTTTCTGTACCTTCCTTTGGCCTCGCAGGCCCTAGGCACCGTAGGAAGCCTTGTCCTAGCTCTGCATTTCCCCTTCCCCTGTTTGCACTCGTCCCTAACAGCCAAGGTTGGCAAAATCACGATTTTCCTCTCGCGGCCGTTTTGGACGTTGCTGATTTTCTCCCCACTCTCACAAGCGCAGGCCTTTGGATCAGCTTTGATACCATAAGAATTGCACGATCTTTTATTTGCAACTTGAATCACTCAAAAGGGTTAAGAGTAGAGCATGTTAGGTCCAAAAACGTGACAGCCATGGCACGGGTTTCGACACGAAGTGTTGAGACCTAGTAGACAAGAGAGGGGAGGAGCGAAGCACGAGTTTTTGTGCTTCGCTCCACCCGGCCGAGCAGCGAGGTCTGCCGGCCGAGTGAGCTCGCTCTCGCTAGTCGAGGGCGAAAGTAGCCCCTAGACCGATTACTTGGTCAACTGCCCCTCGAGGGCAAACCTAGGCTACGCTATCCACAATCAAAGGACTATTCTAGGTCTACCTGCATTCTCATCAAGTATGTCATTTCAGAGCCAAAGAATAATCTGGGTTTGGTAGCACCAAGTGAACCAAAAGAGAGAATGTCGCATGGGCATGCAACTGAGCTGGAGCCAAGGCAAGTGAGTCACAAGCTACAGCATAAGGAGAGAGCTGCGTCTGGAGCGTGTGAAGCACACGCTCATCATGCATCGTCTCCAGTCTCATGGCCAGCATGCCCTGCGTACTTACATCCACACAGGAATATGTACACGGATTAAGAGATGTAGCTGTGGAGTGAACCTTGAAAGCGCAGCGAGAGATTGGGAGCAGTGGCAACATGCCGCCATCACTACAAATTGAGCTACGTTGTGAAAATGACACGCTCTACCTGGTTGAGTTGGCAGGGTCAGACCAAAAAAGCATTGCAAATGGCAGTCCGTGTATCTTGTTTCCTCTGTTGCAAGTACTGCAGCTCCAGATGTGATTGGAGTTCGGACGGAGAGGGTAGTGGTGCAAAGAGGCTGCAAACACCACTGTTGATGCCGTTGATCTAGATGCGGGTAAGGGCCATCAATCCCGCTGATGGGTCAACGACTAAGAAGTGGTAAGATACCGAGTGAGCCATTTGTGGCGGCTGCAGATAGAGGTAGCATTGATGCAAGCCAGCAGGTGCCAATGGTTCTGAAGTGTGCGTTGCAAGTTCTGCAGTTGCAGATGTGACTGCCGCCGAGATAGGGAGGATGGCTATGTGGGAAGATTGCTAACACAGGTGTTGCAACCGCTGATATGCTTACAAGCAGTTGCATGAATCTTACCAATTCGATTGTCAGCCCGGGTGACACCCATCACATGACTTGTTACTCCTTACACGTCACAGTAGAATGGTACATCTAAATGCTGGAACCGCACGGTGTTGGATGTCGTACAGTCCATGCTTGTCAAGTCCAGTCTCTCATATACCTTTGCCTTTAAGGCCATGGCCTACATGACGTGGGTTTGGAACTGTGTACCTCAAGGTCTCCTTCCCTGTCATGTCAAATCCTATGAGCGGTGGTTTGGCCATCATGCTGATCTCAACTTGTCACATGTTTGGGTTTGTCTAGCCTGTTTCAAGATTCCCAATGTCCACAAAGATAGAACATTATCTCCTTGTTTTCGTCTCTCTCAGTTCCTTGGCATCGCATCCCAGTCAAAAGCCTAGCGGTTCTAGAATCATGGCAGGTACTGTATCATTAAGTCACAAGATGCAGTCTTTCTTAAGCTGTACACGAAGCGTGATCTATGCCAACATTGTGCATCGGACGCAGGTCCTAGCTGTCAATGTGCCAGATAGTAACGGTCTAGAAAACGGGTCCCGACATGGGAGGCCACCAACACCAATGGGTCTTCTTCAACACGGACAGAGCTATTCCTTGTCCCCTAGTCTGCCAAGTGTGCACACCCTACCCGAAGAAGCCGATGGAGCCGAGGGAGCAGATGGAGCCATCTGATGTTCGTGTCCTTGTTGTACTTGTACGCATTGCAAGACCACGTGCGAGTCGGTCTTGGAAGCGTGCCTGAGAACCAGAAGTGTGGGCCCATAGCCCTTTTTTCAATGAGCTGGATAGCAACAGTCTAGAAAATGGGTCCCGATGTGGAAGACCGCCAACCGCTCTTGGTATTGCAACCAAGATCACATATCACCCTCGAACGAGGGATCCACACTTTATGTTCATTTGGTTTGCAACCTCACGAAGTCCGCATGAAGGTCTTTTGACACTCTATGAGGAGTCTCAAAAGCACGAACTGTATATGGATGCTTGTAGGGTACAAGTGTTTGTACTTGCAGAGCTTTGCTAGTGCTTCAGCATACAGTGGCTCCACAGGAGCCAACCTCAGCCAACAGTACTTCTTGGCGTGTCCTAAGATCGCCAAGTATCATCCAGAAGACAAGCTCTAGTAAGCTTCTTAGAAGCTTCCTGTCCTATTCTGGGCCACAAAAAAAAATGCGGCCGTCGCGGGGTTTGAGCCCGCAACCCATGAGCTCCGGCGCCTGTCCAAACAAGGCCACAAAGTGGTATTTCGTATCATGATATCCAGGATACATACAGTTGGAATGATGCTCTTCACCATGGCAGGAGTGACTCCAAAAAGGAACACCAAAAAGACAAGCCTTAGTGGCTTAGTGGTTAATGGTGTCCACCTCTAGAGGCAGGGGCCCGGGTTCAAGTCCCACAAGATGAAATTATGCCCTGCCTCAAGGGAGGTGGAAAATAGATGCTAGGAAGCTAGCTCAACCTCTAGAGTTCCTCTTTAAGTTTCTAGAAGGCCAGGTGAGGGTCCAGGAAGGTGGCACACCTTCTAGAAGGGGTGACTTGTCCTACAAGGCATCTAGAGGTGTCTTGATCTTCTGACAACCTTTCCTCCTACTAGAAGCAAGCTGAGGAATCTAGGAAGGGACAGAAGCTTCTAGAGGAGGGAAGGGATGCCTTCCTAGGTGGGAAAAGGACAGCCTACCAAGGAGCACTCTAGAAGCCATAGAATCTACTAGGAAGCTTCAAATCTGGCATGCTTTGGTGTTCTGGAAAGCTTAGATCAGTAGCAATGAAATGCCACTGCTTGTGAGCCTTGATCAAGTGTTAATTACCATCCAATTGAGGCCAAAACTATTGCCTGACTCTCTGACCAGATTTTGCCATCCTTGGAACCAGTTGCCTCCACAGTTTCAGTCTCTCCAAAAACAGTTGGTGGTGTGAAACAGCCACTGCTAGGGACCCTCCAGCGTGCACACTCGCCCTCAGGCCAACAAAGGGTTATGGGCCCACGCCTCTAAGGGGTTCAAAGCCAGCTTGATTTCACGCTTCCAACAGCAAGACATGGCAACCAGCGAGCAAGAGAGCAGCCACGCTGTCCTTAAGTTTGATGGGACAGGCTTTGCCTTGTGGAGGTGGCCATTTGAGGTCTTCCTCAACGACAAGAGAAAGCTTGAGCTTGTAAAAGGTGATGAGACTGCTCCACCGGAGACTGCAACGGCTGAGGTGAAGGAGGCATATAAGAAGCGCAACAAAAGGCATTGGCGCTCCTTGTGTTCGCGTTATGTCCACCACAACTTGGGCACATCCAAGGATGCACCCTGGCCGCAGACGCATGGTCAAAACTCTGCTCCATCTACCAGTCAAGCAACCTTGCCAATCAGCTCTTCATCTTCAAACGGCTCGTCACCCTCCGAGCCAACGAAGGCGACAACATCATGGAGATCATGCAGCAGATTGAGTCCCTCGCAGCGGAGTGCGTGGCCACGGGTTGGGAGGTCGACTCTCAGTTGCAAGCTTTGATCCTCCTTCTGGCCTTGCGAGACACTTGGAGTCCCATGATCACAGTCCTTGGTGGCTGGCCTTCCAACGAGCTGAAGTACCCAAAGGTTGCTGAGTACGTGCGCAATGAGTGGATGCGATGTGGCGTTCGAGAGAGTGTAGCGGCATCAACTTCAGCTTACACAGTTCATCCTCAAAGTGTAGGCCGAGGCGACAAGTGGAAGGGTGCCAAACAGGGCACTAAGAAGGGTGACAAGAAGGGGGAGTGTTTCAACTGCGGCAAGGAGGGCCACTACGCGCGCAACTGTCCCAAGAAGAAAACAGATCGGTCGCAGCGTGGCAGGAAGAAAGATGAGCACGCCCTTATGGCGTACAACTCCACCAACTTGAAGGATCCGGGAGTTGCCGTCATCGACTCCGGATTAGGCCGCCACACGCAATGCAACAGGGCGGAATTTGTCACCTACGGCGCATCGGAGAGACGCATGACGGTGGCCAATGGAAAAACAGAGGTGGCCGCCGGTGAGGGTAACGTCCGCATTGAGTCAATTGTGCATGGAAAACCTGTCACGAGAACAATCTATGATGTGCTGCAAATGCCTAACTTTGGGGCAAACCTGCTCTCCGTCAGCCACCTTACCGACAAGGGACTTGAGGTGCTCTTCACAAAGAAGGAGGCCATCATGCACAAAGAGGGCAAAGGTGAGGGGATTGCGCGTGCCAAGAGGGAGGAGGACTTGTACCTGCTACGCGTGAAGATCCTCAGCAGCCGGGTGGGGTCCAATGCCGCCAATCTTGCAACGAAGGACGGAGGAGACCTGGACCTATGGCACCGCCGACTCTGCCACATTTCTCCATCAACAGTGAAGGAGGTGGCTAACAGGGAAGTGGTGCGGGGTCTCCAAATCAGCGGCCTTGATGGAACCAAGGAGACCGTGTGTGAGCCATGCATCATTGGAAAATCAACTCGGCAGCCGTTTGTCGCCAAGGGGACGCGTGCATCGACAAAACTGGTCTTGGTACACACAGATGTGTGTGGACCTATTGAGAGCTCCATCGGTGGAGCTTGCTACTTCCTCACCTTCATCGATGACCACAGCCGGAAACTCTACCTCTGCCCAATGAAGCGGAAGAGTGAGGTCCTTGCGTGCATGCAAGAGTTAGTGCCTGATGTGGAGCGGTAAACAGAGTTGAAGGTGAAGGCGTTCCGGAGTGACAACGGTGGTGAATATGCGGGGTGCCTTGGGTGGATGAAGAGCAAGGGGATTGAGTGGCAGAAAACAACTCCACACTCCCCACAACAGAATGGCGTCGCAGAGAGAGCGAATCGCACAATCCTTAACATGGAGCAATCCATGTTGAGCGACGTCGGCCTTACACAACGGTATTGGACGGAGGTGGCAAGGATAGCAGCGTACATCATGAATCTCATACCGACCAAGCCGCTGAAGGACAAGGAGAGCAATGCGTGGAAGACGCCACAAGAGGTGTGGAGCGGGAGGAAGCCGGCGTTGGGTCACCTCCGCACGTTTGGTTGTGTTGTACATGCAATGGTGCAGGCACGTGAGGGACGGAGCAACCTGGACCCGCGTACCCGCCGGTGTATTGTCCTTGCATATGAGAGCGGAAGCAAGGCGTATCGGCTCTTTGACCCAAGGAGGCAGTAGATTGTGCGAAGTCGCGACGTCACGTTTGACGAGAAAATCCGTTGGACAGACAAGGAGGCAGGTCTCTCCAACAGGAGGGAGTGGATGCCACTCCTTGAGGGGGAGACGCCGGAGGATGTGAATGAGGGTGACATCCTCGCATCACCAACAACCGGAGAGCATCACCTGAGGGATGGGCGAGTGGCAGACTTTATTCCGGCCAGTTCCGATGAGGAATCCGAAGCACCGGAGATGGACGTGCAGGTGGGGAGTCAACAGATGTCTCCAAGGTCTCCAGGAGAGCGGGAGCAGGCGCTTGGAGAGGATGGCGCCAAAAGGGGACAGCAACAACAACAACCGCCTCAAGAGTCCCGCACGAGTAACCGTGTGCGAAGAAGGACAACAGTTATGATGCCAACAAGGGAATTTGGACTGGGTTTGCACAAGCCTTCTTCACGCAAGAGGAGCCTCAATCTGTAAAGGAGGCACTACAGCGGAAGGATGGGGCTGAGTGGGAGGGAGCAATAAAATCTGAGCTTGCCTCCCACAAGGAGAACGGCACTTGGGAGCTGGTTGACCGGCCGGAGGGCGAGAAAATCATCGGCTCCAAGTGGATCTTCCAGAAGAAGCTCACAAAGGAGGGGAAGGTTGAGCGGTACAAGGCGTGGCCGGTGGCGAAAGGATATGCCCAGAGAAAAGGGGAGCACTACGACGAGACCTTTGCACCAGTTGCCAAGTTTGCCTCCATCCGTACTATCCTCTCGGTGGCAGCGGCACGCAACTACGAAATCCACCAAATGGACGCGAAAACCGCGTTCCTCAATGGCGACCTGGACAAGGAAGTCTACATGGAGGTGCCAGAGGGGGTGGATGCGCCGCAAGGGAAGGTGTGCCGGCTTTGCAGGGCGCTCTATGGACCAAAGCAAGCTCCGCTCATGTGGTACCTCAAGATGGATAGTTTCATGGGTGAGCTTGGTTTCAAGCGCTGCAAGGCCGATCACAGCGTGTACGTGCGTAATCAGCCAGGACTCCACCAAATTGTCGTCTTCTACGTAGATGACCTCATCCTTGTGTCTTCGGATGAGGGGGAGCTCAAGAGCCTGAAGCAACAGCTTGGCGGCCGGATCAAGATGACAGACATGGGCGAGCTTGAGTACTACCTTTGCATCGCCATCAAGAGGGACCGCAAAGCACGCACGCTAGAGATGGGCCAAGAAAAATATGTGCACGAGGTGCTCCGCCGCGACAACGTGGAGGAGTGCAACCCCATCGGCACATCTATGACAACGACATGTGAGTTGAGCTTGAGCATGGGCCCAAGCACGGAGGACGAGATGGCGGAGATGGCTAGAGTACCGTACCAGTCCGCAGTTGGCAGGATAATGTATGCCATGGTGGCGACGCGGCCTGACCTTGCCTTTGCTGAAGGACAAGTGAGCCACTATGTTGCTGTTCCAAGGCCGCTACATTGCCGAGCGGTGAAGAGAATCCTCCGCTACTTGAAGGCAACGACACATTCATGACTTGTGTTTGGAGGGGGAGCGCGGACTCACTCCCTCGAGTTGGTTGGCTACTCTAATGCTGACTGGGCAGGTGACGTTGATGACTGCAAGTCAACATCAGGCTATGTTTTTATGCTTGGTGGTGCAGCGGTGTCTTGGGCAAGCTGGAAGCAGGACAGTGTGGCTCTATCCAGCACTGAGGCGGAGTATATTGCGCTCGCGGAAGCCGCAAAGGAGGCACTATGGCTGCGGCGATTGCTCAAAGAGATTGGGGTGCCGCAAAAGAAGCCAACTCAATGTTGACAACATGAATGCCATCAGCCTGACCAAGAACCCTGTGCCACACCGGAGGACCAAGCACATAAAGATCCGGCATCACTTTGCACAAGACCTTGTTGCAAAGGGTGATGTGGTGCTTGTGCATTGCGGCACAAAGCACATGCTTGCTGATGCCGTGACAAAGGCGCAACCCAAGGACAGGCATGATGCTACTTGTATGGAGCTTGGGCTTTCCCAAGCCTCTTGAGTTGCACGCTGAGCATGGACAATTGCCATGGGTGACACGCAAGGGGGAGATTGTTGGAATGATGCTCCTCACCATGGCAGGAGTGACTCCAAAAAGGAACACCAAAAAGACAAGCCTTAGTGGCTTAGTGGTTAATGGTGTCCACCTCCAGAGGCAGGGGCCCGGGTTCAAGTCCCACAAGATGAAATTATGCCCTGCCTCAAGGGAGGTGGAAAATAGATGCCAGGAAGCTAGCTCAACCTCTAGAGTTCCTCTTTAAGTTTCTAGAAGGCCAGGTGAGGGTCCAGGAAGGTGGCACACCTTCTACAAGGGGTGACTTGTCCTACAAGGCATCTAGAGGTCTCTTGATCTTTTGGAAACCTTCCCTCCTACTAGAAGCAAGCTGAGGAATCTAGGAAGGGGCAGAAGCTTCTAGAGGAGGGAAGGGATGCCTTCCTAGGTGGGAAAAGGACAGCCTACCAAGGAGAACTCTAGAAGCCATAGAATCTTCTAGGAAGCTCCAAATCTGGCATGCTTTGGTGTTCGAGAAAGCTTAGATCAGTGGCTATAAAATGCCACTGCTTGTGAGCCTTGATCAAGTGTTAATTACCATCCAATTGAGGCCAAAACTATTGCCTCACTCTCTGAACAGATTTTGCCATCCTTGGAGCCAGTTCCCTCCACAGTTTCAGTCTCTCCAAAAACAGTTGGTGGTGTAAAACAGCCACTGCTAGGGACCCTCCAGGGTGCACACTCACCCTCAGGCCAACACATACCCATTATGGGCAGTGCATACCTGACCTATCTCATAACAGACCAAGGGGACGTATTCCATAGAGCAGTGCATGCCTTGTCTTTCCGTGCAACCAGCCAGCCAGCCAGCTAGCAAGTGGACAAGGTGCATACCATTCAAAAAATCTCTCCCTTACACCTCTGTCCATCTGTTGTTCACTGGGCTCCATCAATGCCTTGGGGTCACCCTTCCTCTGTCCCACTCCTTATGCCAAATCCACAAATGCCTGCATAGTGCAAGCCGCTCTCCAACGGCTTGGTCATGCAGCCAGCAAGCATGCTCTTGGTTCCGTAGTGTTGCAAGTCCACCACGTTCTTCATGACCAGGTCACGTGAGAAGTAGTAACGTATGTCGATGTGCTTCGTTCGCCGGGAGATGATCTCATCTTCAGCCATCGAGATGGTGCTCATGTTGTCCATGTGTACGACTGTGCCATCCTTCCATGGTACTTCCATTTTGCCAAGCAGGCTATGCAGCCACTAAGTCTCCTTGCACAACTCAGACAGCCTCAATCGTGGACACAGAAACACAATCCGGCTTCCCGCTGGCCCATGTGACGATAGCGCCATATAAGATGCACACATTTCTATAGGTGGATTTCCGGTCATCAAGATTTTCTCCCTAGTTGACGTTGGTGTAGCACTTCAGGCGGAGGGGGTCCATACCTTCTTCGCCTCCAAGGACGAGGCCCTTGTAACGTGTCTTCTGTAGGTAACGCAAGATGCGCTTGACTGCCTTCCAATGCTGTGGCCCTTGGTTGGCCACGAACTTGCTCACTTGTCCCACAACATGGCAGATTTCCGGACGGGTCCCTACCATGGCGTACATAATGCTACCCACGGTGGAATGGTAGGGGATGTCTTGCATCTCCCTTCTTTCTGCTTTATTGCTTGGAAATATGGAGGCATTCAGTTTTGCATCGGTTGTCATTAGGGTGCCAACAGATTTGCTGTCTTCCATGTGATATTGCTTTAGTACCTCACAAATGTATTTGGTTTGGTTGAGTTCAATGGTGCCTGCTGCTTGGTTGCGGTGGATGGAAATCTCGAGGTAGTACTCGAGAGGACCCATGTCCTTCAATTTGAACCTTTTGCTGAGGTTAGAATTCAGCTCAACAAGCAGCTCGACAAAAGATGAGCAGATGATTAGATCATCCACATACAGTGCGACCAGCATCAGCGCTCTCCCATCATCGCGCACGTACATGCTCGGGTCATTCTGGCAATGCATGAAGGAGAGACCGGTCATGAAACCGTCCATGTATTTGTACCATATCCTTGGGGCCTGTGTCAGCCCGCAGAGCCCTTGGGAGCTTTGACTCCTTCGGGCATCTCCATCAGCACTTCCCCGTTTCTCTTCTCGTAAAGGAAAGTTGTCGTGACGTCCATCTGGTGTCTCTCTAGGTTCTTCGCGATTGCAATGGCAAAGAGAGAGCGGAAGGAGGCAAGTTTCACAAGGGACGCGAACGTCTTGTCATACTTAGAGCCTGAGCATTGAGAAAACCCCTTTGCTATGACCCTCGTCTTGAATTTTTTGCTTTTTCCGTCTTGCTCCTTCTTCACTCGAAGGACCCACTTGGATCCCACCATGTAGGCCTTGTCGGGTCTATCCACTAGCACCCACGTGCCGTTCTTGGCAATGGACACGAGCTCGCTGTCCACTACCTCCTTCCACTTGGCCGCATCCGGGCCATTCATTGCCTCTGCCACTATGAATGGCTCTCCTTGAGCCATACACGACCAGCTAAGGCCTGTCCACTTGTCCTCATACCACAAAGGTGCTTTGTTTGGTCTCAAACAGTGCCAGGATACTGGTGCGGCTTCCTGCTTTTCTGCTGGTGCTATCACAGGCGGTCGTGTGTTTTCGTTGTCGTCGGTAGAGTTTTCGGACTCCAAGTCAGACTTGGAAGCCCCAAACACTCCGGGATCTACATCCATGTCAAACACTCCATCATCCTGCACAGCTGCTCTCCCATTCCCACCACCTACTAGCAAAGCAAGCCACTTGTCAGGTACTTGGTCTCCGGACTCGAGCAACACTTTCCACTCTCCAGCCTTGGGGGCAAGGATCGGGTCCAGCAACTCCCCCTTTCCAAGGATGTGTTCGTCAAACTCGACATCACGACTGCTCACGAGCTTACCAGCTACCTGGTCCCAAAGCCGATAGGCTTTGTGTGATGTGTCACACCCAACCATGATGCACTTCTTACAATGTGTGTCAAGGTTGCCTCCACCTTCTCCCGACTGGATCTTCACCCAAGAAATTGACCCGCACACCTTCAGATGAGAGGCGTTGGGTTTCTTTCCTGACCATGCTTCCTGTGGGATCTTGAGCTGCTCTTCCTGCTGCTTTCCATGCTTCCGCAAGATGACAGCTTCAGCCCAAAAGCGAGGTAGGAGCTTGGCGTTGAAGAGAATGATTTGCACCATGTCGAGTAGGGTCTGGCTCATCCTCTGGGCCACGCCGTTGCTTTCGGGATTGTAAATGGCGGTTTGCTCGTGGCAGATGCCATGATGCTTGAGCCAAGGCTTGCATGCCTCGTACTCACCCCCGTTGTCACTGTGGAGTGTCTTCACCTTCTTGGAGATTTATTGCTCTACCATGGCGGCGAACTCAAGGAGCTTTTCCTTGACCTCCCCCTTGGTTGTGTGGAAGGAGATCCACAACTTGCGGCTATGGTCGTCGATGAAGGTCAAGAAGTACTTTCTTCCTCCGTTAGACATTGTGCAGAAGGGTTCACACACGTCACTGTGGATCGGATCCAATACATTCTCCGCTCGTTCGACTTCCTCTCCCAAACTACTTCTTCTTTTCCTTTGCTTGGAGGTATGGTTCATACAATATACACCCTTCTCCATGCTTCATGGTGCACCTTTCCATGCCGCAGACTACCTCTTGCTCCTGCATCTTCTGTAATGTGCTGTTGGCCACGTGGCCAAATCGCCGGTGCCACAGCTCAGTACTAGTGTCCTTGGTTGATGTGGCGGCCGCAGCGGTCGCCTACGGTGCATCCTTTGGCTTCGGTGCCAGTCTTGGTGGAACATGCTAGTCCCTCATCTCACGCCTTGGTGACTTTGGTTTGAAGCACATAGGGGCCGTCGACTCTTGGAACTTGAAGCATGAGGTCGTCTTTGGTGTGAAAATTTTTTATGTCCTTGTTTTCAAGGGTCACGGCTTGTTTGTTGTTGAACACCACTGTCATGTTGTCGTCGTTGATTCATGAAACCGACAGCAGTTCTGCTGCAAAGGAGGGCATGTACACCACCTTTTGAAGATTGACCTTCTTCTTGGCACCATTCACATTGAACATAATCACCTTCTCCCCTTCGCCCATGGCTTGGAGGACACTGCCGTTTGCACACTTGATGCGCATGTCAGATTCGGCCATGGAGATAAATCCGCCCTTCTCTTTTTAGGAGTGGTGGTTGGTGCCCGAGTCAAGGGAAAATGCCTTGGGCCTAAGGAGTGTTACCCCCTTCATGGGCAACCCTTCAGCCATCATGTTGGTGAGCTCTTTCTTCTTCTTCCCACATTTATTCTCGCCTTCTTTCTTAGGACTACGGCACTCCCTAGCCCAGTGCCCAACCTTACCACAGTTGTGACAGTTGCCGGGCTTCTTATAACTCTTCTCGTCACCATTGCCTTTCCCTCCACCGCCACTGCTTCTATTGTTGCCTTGACTGGAGCAAGAGCTTGCACCTCGTCCACCAAAGCAATAGGCATAGGCTGAAATGTTTACCTCACTGCCACTGCGTCGCATGGACTCGTTGTGGACGTGTTCAGCAATAGCCTCATACGTCAGATCTGCCTCCTTCCAATGGCCAAATGCGATGATCAAGGACCCCCTGCTTTCGAGCAGCACCATCAGAAGGATCATGGCAGGCATGTTGGAGTCGATTTTCTACTCCATTTTATCCACCTCTTGTAGCATGTTGTCAAATAACTGCAAAAATGTAGGTATCGATTCTCCTTTGCTCATCCTCGTCGACATCAACCTTTGGAAGATGAAGAGTCAGTTTGCTAGGGCGTTCAATTGATGCACGCGTGAGAGTTTTGCGTAGGCCCCGACAGCCGACGTGCATCATGTGATGTGGGAGTGTTGAGTCTCGTTGATTGATGTCTCAAGCATGGCGAGAGCCATGTTGTTCTTCATCGTCCACGCTGCAAGTTCAGCCGCATGCGTAGTCGGTGTCGCATTGGCAGGTGTTGTCTCGGTCACTTCTAGGATGTCGAGGTAGACACGCACATTCATCAAAATCTCAAACTACCATTCCCACAAAGTAAAACCTGTCCCCGTGAATTTTGACATATCCGCCTCAAGGCTGGCGTCAACCGGATCCGTCATTTTTGGCGGTTGTTCGTCTTCTCTGCTTCACTACTAATCTACTTTGTTGAGGTTGATGAGGCTGATGAGGCTGCTGATTGCGACTGTTGTCAAAGGTGCAGTTGGTTCCGTTCCATACCCCTCCTGCCGATGATTGCCTAAGGCGATGGTGCCATTGTGAGAAAAACAGACTCAGGGTCGTACCACATTCTAAAGGGGTAGAGCTTTATCCCGTTGGGGCTCGAGGGTATTCTTCAACATGGACAGAGCTATTCCTTGTCCCCTAGTCTGCCAAGTGTGCACACCCTACCTGAAGAAGGCGATGGAGCCGAGGGAGCAGATGGAGTCATCCGATGTTTGTGTCCCAGTTGTACCTGTTTGCCTTGCAAGACCACACGCGAGTCGGTCTTGGAAGCGTGCCTTAGAACCTGAAGTGTGGGCCCATAACCCTTTTTTCAATGAGCTGGATAGCAACGGTCAAGAAAACGGGTCCCAATGTGGAAGGCCCCCAACCGCTCTTGGTATTGCAACCAAGATAACATATCATCCTCGAACAAGGGATCCACACTCTAGGTTCATTCGGTTTGCAACCTCACGAAGTCTGCATGAAGGCCTTTAGTGTCTAACCTTTCTTGGACACTTTATGAGGAGTCTCATATGCAAGAACTGTGAATGGATGCATGCATGGTACAGGCTTTTGTACTTGCAGAGCTTTCCTGATTCTTCTCCTTGTAGTGGCTCTACAGGAGCCAACCTCAGCCTACAGTCCTACTTGGCGCGTCCTAAGACCGCCAAGTGTTATCCTCAAGGCAGGCTCTAGTAAGCCCACTAGAAGCTTCCTGTCCCATTCCGGGCCACAAAGAAAAATGCGGCCGTTGCGGGGCTTGAGCCCGCGACCCATGAGCTCTGGCGCCTGTCCCAACTAGGCCACAAAGTTGTGTTTCCTATGATGATCTCCAGAGCACATACCCATTATGGGAAGTGCATTCATGGCCTATCTCAGAACAGACCAAGGGGAAGTACTCCATGGAGCAGTGCATGCCTTGTCTTTCCGTGCAACCAGCCAGCCAGCCAGCTAGCCAGTGGACAAGGTGCATACCATTCAATACTAGCCGTGTAGGGAGGGATCTTCTGTGGCTGATCCCGCCAGGTCAGGCATGTCTGTGGGTCTTGTTGCTGCGTCACCCTCTGTTTTGCATGTTCCTCGTGCTTCCTAGATACACCAGGGCCTTATGAGGTTGACCCCATTGTACCTAGCACATCAGTGGGTCCTTTCATTGTGCCAGCATCTATTCTCCATGCTCCTTCTACTCTCGCAGCTACACATCCCATATTCATTATGTCGCCTGTCTCATCACCTAGCGTTGATGCTACGTTTTACTCCTTTGCCTCTCCAGCTCCTTTTCCATCCTCTGCCTCACCTTCTGTCTGCTCCAATTCCCCAGAGTTGGCCGTTGATCAATCCATCCTCTCTGCTGGTCCGACACTCTCTGTGTCTCACATCTCACCTCTTGACTCCCCTTCTCTAAGTCAAGCTGTAGCACCCTCCTTCCTGCCTGCAACACCAAGTGAATCTTCTCCCATTCTATTTCTGTTTTTTTGTAGATGTGTCCTCATCATATGCACCCTCATACTCTCAGGAGGTAGGCGGTCACTTTCTTCCATGACCACCCACTGTCCAACGTCCAACGCTGAGTCCACGTCGGCCTAGGTGATCAGTTAAGGCTCGCCGTGTCATCAGTGGCGACCCTGGCTTAAACTTACTTGGGTTGTCCATCTACGTGGAGCCCGAGAGTGTGATCTCACCAGAGAAGGTTGCAGGATATGCACAGCTGGAGTGTGAGCACATTCGTGCCCACAATGCAACAACCTTCTGGAAAGTGCGTGATGTGTCACCTATTGCAAAAGCCTGTTTGTAGCATGCCTTGGCCAATTTCTTCCCGATCCAACCTCTCTGGATGAGGCAAAGTTACAGCCTGAATCAGGGCAATTGGAGACAGCCATGCAAGAAGAAATGGCTGCCTGGGCTGAGCATGGATTACACAATGACGTTAAATTGCCCTTTGGGTGGAAGGCTGTGAAAGCAGGATGGCTATATTGCGTGAAGAAGGAGCTTGGTGGCTCGACCGATCGCTACAAGGCCTGTCTTTTGGCAAAGGCTATTCCCAAGTACAAGGAATAGACTTTGATGTCACATTTGTACCCGTCTAGAGGATAGACACATCATAACACCATCCTTGGACTTGTGGCACAGCATAGCTGGAATGTCCATTAGATAGACTTGAATAATGCATCCCTCCATGGGCAATTGGATAAAGGGATTGACATGTTTCAACCGTCCAGTTCTGAAAATGGGATACGGCGTGTGTGGCGTCTCCACAAAGTCATGTATGGGCTCCAATAGTCACCCAAGTATTGGAACTGTGAGATCAGCTTGACACTTGAGCGAGGAGGAGGAATGTTGATCCTTCACACTTTCTTTGTGAAGCATCCGCCACTTTTGTGGCAATCTTGGTGTACGTCAACAATCTTCTGATCGTGTCACCAGACGTGATTGCAATTCAGAAGGTTAAGGATCTGCTGCAAGCTGCATACAAGATGCACGGTCTTGGTGAGGTTGAGGTCTTCTTAGGAATGAATAGTGTTCAAGATCGCAAGCACGGGATACTTCACATCCACAAGGGTATGTACATTGAGACCCTGGGGGAGCGCTTCGCCAACCTCTTGACTGATGTCGCTTCTGCATCCACGCCCATGACCCCCAATGGACAGAAGCTGCTGAAGCCTGTTGGCCGTGTTGGTCTAGTTGAACCAGTGGATGTAACTTTGTACTTGCACCTCATTGGCTTCCTCATGTACTTGGTCACAACTACGCGGCTTGAAATCACTTTTCCAATGAAATTGCAAGCATGGGTTTTTCAGATTTCACGCACCCATCATTTGGAGGCAGCTCTACACGTCCTATGGTATTGTTAGAAACAGCACACCATGTGCTCTTGTTTTGTTCCCATCCATCGGTTGTCATGTCTGGATTTACAGGCAGTGACTGGGCATGGAGCGCCAATCGGAAGAGCCACACGGGGTAAGTGTTATTGCTTGGAAACACAGCGCTGTCGTGGAAGAGTGGGAAGCAGAGTTGCGGCGCCAGCAGCATAGCAAAGGCTGATTATGTTGACCTTGGAGCAGGAGATTGCTGTAGTGTTTGGTTGCGTTGCTTGTTCTGTGAACTGCCTCAACAAGTGGAATGCATCAATTTGCAGTGTGACAATCGCAATGCAACTGACATTGCTGTCAAGGATGGTAACTTTATTTGCTCAAAAACATTACATTGCTGTGGATTATCACTTTGTACGTGGTCTGTGGAAGCGTTAACATATTCACGTGGTGTGGATCAGGATGAAGCGGCAACTTGCTAACTTCCAGATGAAAGCGTTGAGACATGCTCACTTTTCTTGTGTTTTCACTCGCCTCAACGTTGTCTTCATGATGTTTCACGGGGTTCCCAGATCTGAATTGAGTTGTGAAGGTATCGCATCTCAAGGCTGAACAGCCAGATGTCGGTCTCGCTTTGTTGTGCTCCATTAGTTTACATCAGGATTGCTTTTTCATGTACATGATTTCCATGGGTCATGGGTGTCAAAAAACTGCGACCGTGTGGTGGCAGTTCCAATGTGCCCCAACGGATCTTCACTTGTGTTCACGGCTTTTTTTTGTGCAAATTCTGGGTCTACGCATGAGCTTTCTGGTCGCCTCACACTATGTTTGTGGGAGTTCAAAAGAGTTGTGCAGCAGTCCCTTTTACGAAGGGAACAATGCAATTTGGTATTAGTTTTTGGAAACAGAAATAAACTGACACTATTGCGGTGATCTCCATGTTCCAAGAGCAAGGGAACTTCTTCAATCCCTTCAAGGCCCTGCGTAAAAACCAAACCTTGTTGGTGCTATCAGTACAACCCGATGGTTTTACCATGTAGATCTCGTCATTTGAGGTACCATGCAAGAAGTAATTTTTCACATCCATCTGTTCAAGCTCCCAATCATGGTGTGCCAACAGGCTAAGAAGGGCATGACCAATGGTATAGGGTCCAACAAGTGTAAATGTCTCATCAGAACTGAAACCAAATATTTGTGAAAAGCCCTTGGCAGTAAGACACGCCTTGTAGCGGTCAATAAAACCATCTGGCTACAGCTTACGCCAAAATACCCAGTCTGCTAAGACAGCCTTACTACCAGGCTGTAGTAAGGCTGGCTTGTACACTCCATGCTCGTGCAGAACACTCAGCTCCTCCTTCATAGACATCTCCCAAAGAGACAAGTCTACAGCCTCACCGGCCATCCTGAAGGTAGTGGGCTTAGGACCCAAGGGAAAGAGGCCACTGGCAACAAAGCAAGCAGCAACATAGCCTGCCACAAAGGTGCCGACTGCACTATGGCACTCCTCAGAGATGAGAAAGTATCTGAGGGGTGTACCAGGATGCATGAAACCAACACCCATGCCATCCAAGACAGTGGTGGCAAGGCCCAAATCACGAAAGCCAAGGCCACCCAGCACAACGTCACTGTGGGAAGGAAGGGAACAAAGTTGAGACCCATTAGTATAACGGCTTAGGATAAGGGAGAACAGAACAGGGAAGATTGGCCACAGGAGAGAACACAAGAGACGGGACAGCTACAGGTGAGGACGAGGAGGACTGATCAAAAGACAGAGAGAGAAAATAGTGTAGATCAGCAGAGGGAAACAAAGATGGTGCAAGAGGTGGTGAAGACGAGGCAAAAGAAACGGAGGCGCCTTCAGAGACCTTGGCCGGGCGAGTCAATGGTGAGGCGTTGGGTGCTGCATCATCACTGCCAGAATGAACAGCACCATCCATAACAGTGCTTGAATCCGAGGAGGCAACCGGAACGACAAAAGGAGAGGGACCAATATCCCCCCAAACAAGAGAGCAAGGCAAGGGCGGCAGCTCAGGCAAGACTATCAAGATCACGCTGAAGGACCGACTCGAAGAACAGAGAATCACAAG
Organism: Penium margaritaceum; assembly: GCA_023375785.1. Classification (NCBI taxonomy): domain Eukaryota; kingdom Viridiplantae; phylum Streptophyta; class Zygnematophyceae; order Desmidiales; family Peniaceae; genus Penium; species Penium margaritaceum. The sequence continues at coordinate 90,550 of SZWC01009870.1, forward strand.
ACTCAAGAAAATGATAAAAATAGGGATGGTAAAACCGTCAGGCCATTGACTGGAAGGAGACACCGAGAAAGACTCAGAGATGACCCTGACCGGACAGTTTGCCATTATGCATGTCAGCAGGAAGCCAGACAGTAGCAACACAACCCAAAACACAAGCAAGGTGCAGGTCGGCACAAGAACCAGTCCAAAATTTGTCAGGAGTGCTGTTGCAAGGGAGAAAACACGATTCCACACTCACGTCATGTAAGGCATAGCCTTAAAAGTAAAGAGAGGGAGAAGATCCCACTAAGGAAAACGACATTGGACACCATCAGCAAGGGTACCGTTCCACATTAAGACACACCATTCTGTTGGGGTGTGTAGGGAGCAGAGGATTCAATACCCACAGTACAAGAGCTAAGAAAAAAAGAAGTGGGGCCAAAGAATTAACCGCCATGATTAGAGCAGAACACATGCAGCTGACTCTGATAGGAACGCTTGACCTAAGGAAGCCATTCTTCAAGCACATCGGTGATGTCAATTTTCTGACAAAGAGCACAAATCCAAAAAAAAATGCAAGAAATCATCAGTTAGATTGAGAACATAGTGACCGAGACCACCCAGAAATTCATGAGGAAGAGGACCCATGATGTAAGCATGAATATGCTCAAGGTGATGGGAGGTGATATGATCAAAGGTGGAAAAGGAAGGGAGAGCGGTGCATCTTTTCATCAGCGTAGTAAAGGCAATAAAATGAGCACAGCGGGAAAAAGGATGCCGGATCAAGGCCATGAGCAGGACGTAGACACAGGAGGTTGTCCAAGGCAGTAGTTTGAATGTAACAGAGCCCACGATGCAAAAGACGTGTGTGCTTTTTGGACGACGACGGTGTAATGTGAACAATGACAGAAGAAGTGGAAAACGAGGGGAGTGACAATTGTATACGGAACAAATGATTGCAACCAAATACGCATAGCACAACTCCGCCAAAGGACTACAAGAGGACAGTACCAACACCACGGCTCAAGACAATGTCCATACTCTGGTTATCAATGGTGGTCACGGACAGCAGGCTGACCTCAACATCAGGAACATAAAGGAAATTCTTCAAGAACAAGTCCTCTCTGGGACAACACTGACACCCTAAACGAGTAGAAACTATCCGGTGCCAGTACAGGCAAAACGCACAGAACCAACGGGGCCGAGGCAGAAGAATTCCGAGTGGCAAAAGGTCATGTGATGTGAATTGCCTAAATCAATGAGCAAGAAAATGGAGGAGGATCATACAGATGGCAAGACACAAGAGAGACAGAGAGAGAGAGAGAGAGAGAGAGATAGAAAGCCAAGAATAGGAGCAGGTGAGTGACCGAATACAGCAAGGCCACAGAGAAAGGTGGTAGACTGCCTGTCCCAAGGCATGTCAGCTAGATGAGTCGCCTGTGGAGCCCCAGAGCCTACACCCTAGAGTTGAGCATCAGCCTGGCATCCATGGGGGGATGCATTGTTGGAATGATGCTCCTCACCATGGCAGGAGTGACTCCAAAAAGGAACACCAAAAAGACAAGCCTTAGTGGCTTAGTGGTTAATGGTGTCCACCTCTAGAGGCAGGGGCCCGGGTTCAAGTCCCACAAGATGAAATTCTGCCCTGACTCAAGGGAGGTGGAAAATAGATGCCANAGAAGGGGTGACTTGTCCTACAAGGCATCTAGAGGTGTCTTGGTCTTCTGGACACCTTCCCTCCTACTAGAAGCAAGCTGAGGAATCTAGGAAGGGGCAGAAGCTTCTAGAGGAGGGAAGGGATGCCTTCCTAGGTGGGAAAAGGACAGCCTACCAAGGAGCACTCTAGAAGCCATAGAATCTACTAGGAAGCTCCAAATCTGGCATGCTTTCGTGTTCTGGAAAGCTTAGACCAGTGGCTATAAAATGCCACTGCTTGTGAGCCTTGATCAAGTGTTGATTCCCATCCAATTGAGGCCAAAACTATTGCCTCACTCTCTGACCAGATTTTGCCATCCTTGGAACCAGTTGCCTCCACAGTTTCAGTCTCTCCAAAAACAGTTGGTGGTGTGAACCAGCCACTGCTAGGGACCCTCCAGGGTGCACACTCACCCTCAGGCCAACAAAGGGTTATGGGCCCACGCCTCTAAGGGGTTCAAAGCCAGCTTGATTTCACGCTCCCAACAGCAAGACATGGCAACCAGCGAGCAAGAGAGCAACCGCGCTGTCCTTAATTTTGATGGGACAGGCTTTGCCTTGTGGAGGTGGCAGTTTGAGGTCTTCCTCGACGACAAGGGACTGCTTGAGCTCGTAAAAGGTGATGAGACTGCTCCGCCGGAGACTGCAACGGCTGAGGTGAAGGAGGCATACAAGAAGCGCAACAAAAAGGCNCAGCTCTTCATCTTCAAACGGCTCGTCACCCTCCGAGCCAACGAAGGCGACAACATCATGGAGATCATGCAGCAGATTGAGTCCCTCGCAGCGGAGTACGTGGCCACGGGTTGGGAGGTCGACTCTCAGTTGCAAGCTATGATCCTCCTTCTGGCCTTGCCAGACAGTTGGAGTCCCATGATCACAGTCCTTGGTGGCTGGCCTTGCGACGAGCTGAAGTACCCCAAGGTTGCTGAGTACGTACGCAATGAGTGGATGCGACGTGGCGGTCGAGAGAGTGCAGCGGCATCAAGTTCAGCTTACACGGTTCATCCTCAAAGTGGAGGCCAAGGCGACAAGTGGAAGGGTGCCAAACATGGCACTACGAAGGGTGACAAGAAGGGGGAGTGCTTCAACTGCGGCAAGGAGGGCCACTACGCGCGCAACTGTCCTAAGAAGAAAGCAGATCGTTCGCAGCGGGGCGGGAAGAAAGATGAGCACGTCCTTATGGCGTACAACTCCACCAACTTGAAGGATCCGGGAGTTGCCGTCATCGACTACGGATCAGGCCGCCACACGGAATGCAATAGGGCGGCATTTGTCACATACGGCGTCTCGGAGAGACGCATGACGATGGCCAATGGAAAAACAGAGGTGGCCGCCGGTGAGGGTAACGTCCGCATTGAGTCAACTGTGGATGGAAAACCTGTCACGAGCACAATCTACAATGTGCTGCATATGCCTAACTTTGGGGCAAACCTGCTCTCCGTCAGCCGCCTTACCGACAAGGGACTTGAGGTGCTCTTCACAAAGAAGGAGGCCGTCATCCGCAAAGAGGGCAAAGGTGAGGTGATTGCGCGTGCCAAGAGGGAGGACGACTTGTACCTGCTACGCGCAAAGATCCTCAGCGGTCGGGTGACGTCCAACGCCGCCAACCTTGCAACGAAGGATGGAGGAGATTTGGACCTATGGCACCGCCGACTCTGCCACATTTCTCCATCAACAGTGAA
>SZWC01009870.1:94130-104445 GCA_023375785.1 Penium margaritaceum
GGCCTTACACAACGGTATTGGGCGGAGGCGGCAAGGACAGCAGCGTACATCATGAATCTCATGCCGACCAAGCCGCTGAAGGACAAGGAGAGCAATGCGTGGAAGACGCCACAAGAAGTGTGGAGCGGGAGGAAGCCGGCGGTGGGTCACCTCCGCACGTTTGGTTGTGTTGCACATGCAATGGTGCAGGCACGTGAGGGACGGAGCAAGCTGGACCCGCGTACCCGTCGGTGTATTTTCCTTGGATATGAGAGCGGGAGCAAGGCGTATCGGCTCTTTGACCCAAGGAGGCAGCAGATTGTGCGGAGTTGCGACGTCACATTCAACAAGAAAAGCCGTTGGACAGACAAGGAGGCAGGTCTCTCCAAGAGGGGGGAGTGGATGCCACTCCTTGAGGGGGAGACGCCGGAGGACGTGAATGAGGGTGACGTCCTCGCAGCAGCACCAGCCGGAGAGGATCGCCCGAGGGATGTGCAACCGGCAGAATATGTTCCGGCCAGTTCGGACAAAGAATCCGATGCACCGCAGAGGGACGTGGAGGCGAGGAGTCAACCGATGTCTCCAAGGTCTCCAAGAGAGGGGGAGCAGGCGCTTGGAGAGGATGGCGCCGAAAGGGGACAACAACAAGAACAACCGCCTCAACAGCCCCGCACGAGCAGCCGTGTACAAAGAAGGACAAAAGGATACGATACCGACAAGGGCATTTGGACTGGGTTCGCGCAAGAGGAGCCTCAAGGAGGCACTGCACAAGAAGGATGGGGCTGAGTGGGAGGGAGCAGTAAAATGTAAGCTCGCCTTCCATGAGGAGAAAGTCTCCTCAGTTATAGGTTGAGTATGGAGCACTGCCATGGGTGATGCGCAAGGGGGAGATTGTTAGAATGATGCTCCTCACCATGGCAGGAGTGACTCCAAAAAGGAACACCAAAAAGGCAAGCCTTAGTGGCTTAGTGGTTAATGGTGTCCACCTCTAGAGGCAGGGGCCCGGGTTCGAGTCCCACAAGATGAAATCCTGCCCTGCCTCAAGGGAGGTGGAAAATAGATGCCAGGAGGCTAGCTCAACCTCTAGAGTTCCTCTTTAAGTTTCTAGAAGGCCAGGTGTGGGTCCAGGAAGGTGGCACACCTTCTAGAAGGGGTGACTTGTCCTACAAGGCATCTAGAGGTGTCTTGGTCTTCTGGACACCTTCCCTCCTACTAGAAGCAAGCTGAGGAATCTAGGAAGGGGCAGAAGCTTCTAGAGGAGGGAAGGGATGCCTTCCTAGGTGGGAAAAGGACAGCCTACCAAGGAGCACTCTAGAAGCCGTAGAATCTACTAGGAAGCTCCAAATCTGGCATGCTTTGGTGTTCTAGAAAGCATAGATCAGTGGCTATAAAATGCCACTGCTTGTGAGCCTTGATCAAGTGTTGATTCCCATCCAATTGAGGCCAAAACTATTGCCTCACTCTCTGACCAGATTTTTGCCATCCTTGGAACCAGTTGCCTCCACAGTTTCAGTCTCTCCAAAAACAGTTGGTGGTGTGAACCAGCCACTGCTAGGGACCCTCCAGGGTGCACACTCACCCTCAGGCCAACATGCAGTGTCCAAAACACTCTCACCTCCCTTGGTGCAAAGATGATGCATGTCGGTGAGAATCTTCTCAAGGTTGCGATCAGCTGCATGGTGGTCATGGCGGGAGCCATCAGTGAAAGAATCATCGTTCTAGCGGCCACTGGATTTCAGCCTGGATGATGGTGTGTCTTATGCTAAGGGCATTGCGTAGTACGGGTTTGGACTAGAGGGAGGTAGCCAACCAGGCCTGACGGTGCCAGGGTAGTGAGCGCCAACATGTAGAAGTTGGCCAGAGGTATCAAGGTCGAAGAGATGCCAAAGGAAGTGGATACACTGGTGGGTCCGGAAGGGGATGGTGAGGATGAGTCCGTGGTCAGCCAAAACACTGTTTCAGTGCATGCCCACCAGGAACACATGGCAGAAGCCAAGAGTACTTTATCTAGGGGATGAGGTCATCTTGCACAGAGTGACCAGAAAATATCCAGTTCCAAAAGCTGGTGATGAGAGAGTTGGAGGCAGAGGAGGAATGACCACCAACTTTCTCCCCACAACCCCCACTATTGCCAGCACTACCACCACGACCTCCACCCCCACGACCATGACCCGCACCAAGGAAAGCATTGGAACCCCCATTAGGTGTGAGGGTGGTTTCATGGGAAGGAGAAGAGGTAGAAAGAGAAGAAACAGAGGAACCGACGGCAGTGGAGACAACGGCAACGGTAATGAGATGCATGCGTTTGTTGTGTAGATTCTCCGACTAGTCCGTCAATTGGGCAATTGTGAACTCATAGTGCACCAATGCTAGGGGGTGCATGAATTGTAATAGGCTCAGATGCAAGTCACTCAAGCTCAGAGCAAGGAACATGAAGAAAGAGATGAGAGAGCTCAGGGATGAGACAAGTGATGATGGAGAGGCAGGCAGAGAGCTATCCCGGTGCATCTTTACCTAGATCGCGCAGCAGTCTCAGGCTACATGCCCAGTACTCATCAGGCACCTCATCAGTGCGCATGTAAAGCTGGTTTAACCGGATGGTGATTGCGCTCCGTGCAACACGACTGGAGACGGTGTTGCGATGGCAAATAGGGACGTACACACACATAGGTTATGCATTGAGACCGCGTTTTGGGTCACCGTTGTACTGGCCGATGCCCTCTGTGATGTTGTCGGGGCCAGCTTTAATGAGAGCACAGACAGCATGCGTAGAGTAAGAAGGCAAGGGAGTGAAAGGATCAGTAGCACTGGGTGTTACAAATAAAGAAGAGAAACTAGCAAGAGTACCGGAACACCTCCGGCGTCCCACCAATAATCATATGCACACACCTCATTAGCTAACCATTTAAAGGATTCGTGCACTGACAAGACTACGGCAGTCACAGTATCTTTGCTCCGAACCGAGAGTGGTCATTGACAAGTTTTGATGCAGTAGAAGAGGGTGGAGAGGCACCGTTTCGATCGTCCCAACTTCGATGCTCGTCTACATATTCAGTCCAAAAACAGGGTGAAAGGACTTCCATCCCTTCCCCCATTGACTCAGCCTACTGGATCTCCATGCACTGCTTCCAGCTCGGACAAACTGAAGGCCTCTTCTCATCCCCCTGGAGCTACTCATGCTGCTCAGCCTCTTGAAATTCTCCACATGCATCTTGTGGGACCCATCCGTTCCACATCCCTTCAAGGCTATGAATGCCAAAGACGTTCGGTGTACCCTTCACTCTTTTTCACCCCACCTTCTGTTCCATTTGTTGCTTTCCTTGTCTATTTGGACAACCTGCTGATAGCATCGCCCAATCAAAATGTTGTCAAGTCGGTGAAAGCGCTCTTGCAGTACACGTATAAGATGAAAGACCTTGGGCCTGCTCGCATCTTTTTGAGCATGGAGCTCGAGCGCGACCGCTCTCACTGCACTCTTCTTGTCCACCAGGCTATGTACGTTTGCAGCTTGGGGGAGCACTCCACCTCCCTCCTTGATTCCACACTCACAGCATCGACACTTATGATCCCAGCTGGGCAGAGATTACTAAATACATTGGATGTGTCAAAGCTGGGGAAGACAATCAAGGTGACGGACTACTTTCGTGTCATTGGGTCACTTATGTACCTAGTAATTGTTAGCTACTAAGCTAACCACCTCTGGCAGAGAGGACGCAAAACCAAAACAGCTCACAAAGGTTTTTAGGCCTTCTTCCTTTGTTGACATGTGTCATACATCCCAAACTTAATCAGGCATACACTTCACCTTCAAGAGTACTAACGCCTTAGCATTACATCTCAAGAAGAGCTCAAGTCGTCAATACGGAAGAGAGCATCAAGCAAGGGTTGATTGATCAGCATGCAAGACACGTCCTTTTATAGCTGTCTGTCCAGTCCTAGAACTCAAAAGCACATTCCTGGGAAGTGGCCTGAACCAGCCACGTCACCAATAGACTTGCACTGTGGGCATGACACATAAGCATCCTAGCGTCAAGGTGACAGACCAACCATGTAACATCCAAGAAGCTACGGACTTTTTTTCTTGGAAGCTTCCACAGCAAACAAGATGTGCATGGGGCCAGGATCAAAGTGGTGACCTCTCACTTGGCCAAATCAACAAAATGGCCAAGGTAACCACTCACCCATATGGTGTACTCACAGGTCATATCTCACATGAGACAGAGCATAGTTGAGTCACATCACAACGAATACACGGGTCATACCTCCACAAGGGGCAGGGCATTCCTGATCCATCCTACAATACTGAATAAGGTGCAAAAACAATCAACAAATGTCTCCCTTGCACCTTGCCTCAGTGGGCATCATCATTCATAATCACTTGCATTTACCATGCCGATACCTTGCCTGCCCGCCTGATCCTTGTCCAGTGGCTTTGTAACCATGTCAGTCCGGTTCAGCTTGGTACTGACATACTCAAGCTCCACTGTCTACTTGTAGAATAAGTCTTGAACATAGTGGTAGCGGATCTCGATGTGCTTTGTGCGCCTCGACAAGACGGGGTTCTTTGACATGTCAATCGCGCTCATGTTGTCAATCTTGATGACTGTCGCCGTTGCCTGTGGTGCCTTCATCTCTGATAGCAGGCTTCATAGCCACTGCATCTCTTTACACACCTCAGCCAAGGCGATGTACTCAGCTTCAGCTGTTGACAGAGAGACACATTCCTGCTTGCAACTTGCCCAACTGACTGCACCTCCATTCAACATACACACAAAGTCGGAGGTAGATTTTCTGTCATCGACATTCCCTCCCCAATCAGCATCAGTGTAGCACATGAGACGTAGTGATGCGGATCCAGCGATGCCTCCAAACTGGAGCCCCACGTGCCGCGTCCCCTGAAGGTAGCGCATGATGTGCTTCACGGCCTGCCAGTGAAGTGGACCGGGATTGGCCACAAACCGGCTCACCTGCCCAAGAGCATGGGCTATATCTGGTCGGGTGGCGACCATGGCATACATCAGACTGCCCACTGCACACTGATATGGGATGCCAAATGTGTCAGTTTTCTCCGCTTCGTTGGATGGGGACATGGAGGTGGAGAGTTTGCACTCCGTGCTCATAGGTGTGCTGGTAGGTTTGCAATCTGCCATGTCGTATCTTTTGAGGATGGAGTCGATGTACTTCGTCTGGTTTAGGCTGATGGTACCTGCTGCTCTATCGCACTTGATGGCAATTCCAAGATAGAAGTCAAGAGGACCCATGTCCTTCATCTCAAATCTGCTACTCAGCTGCCCCTTGAGATCGTCTAGCAGCTGCTTTGAAGAAGAGCATAGAATCAGGTCATCAACGTACAAGGCGACCAACATAGTCCCTTTGTCACTCTCATGCACGTACATGCTAGGGTCATTATCGCAGTGCATGAAGGACTCCTTGGCCATGAACGTGTCCATCTCCTGGTACCAAAGTCTTGGCGCTTGTTTTAGCCCATAGAGTGCCTTCACCAATCTACACGCCTTGCCCTCAGGAGCATCAACCCCCTCCGGAACCTTCATCAATACCTCCTTGTCAAGTTTGCCGTAAAGGAAGGCTGTCTTGACATCCATCTGGTGGACCTCCATGTTCTTGGCAGCAACAATGGCGAGCATTGACCAGATGGAGGCAAACGTCAGAACTGGAGCAAAGGTTTCATCGTACTCTGCGCCAATCCGTTGGGAGACTCCCTTTGCTACCACCCGTGCCTTGTACTTGTCTATCTTGCCATCCTGTTTCCTTTTTACTTTCAGCACCCACTTGGACCCCACAACGTGAGCCCCGGCAGGTCTGTCCACCAGCACCCATGTCCCATTCTCTTCGATGGAGCTGAGTTCACTGCGACTTGCTTCATCCCACTCTGCTTTGTCAGGCAAAGTGAGTGCCTATGCGACGAACGTTGGCTCCTCTTGAACCAAGGATGAATAGCTGAAGCCTGTCCATTCACCCTTATCCACGTCGTAATGCTACCGAGGTGCTTTGAGGCATGAACTGCTCCTTGAACCTGGTGGGTGGTGCTGTTGATGTGGAGGCTGGAGGTCTGGTTCGTCGTTGATGATGGGAGAGGCATCCTCCTGATTGTCTGGAGGATCCGATACGTCGAAATCAGAGTCTGATTCCTCCGAGTTATCTTCATGACCTCCTCTCCCTGTTGCAGCACCCATCCCATGCCATTGTGCTGGTACTTCGTCTCCCTCTTCAAGGAGAGTGAGCCACTCTCCCTCTTTTGGAGCATTCTCGAGTTCGAGATGCTCTCCCTTGCTCACAGAAACTTTGTGGAAATCCACGTCTTTGCTGCAGATGACCTTCTTGGCTTCTTGGTCCCAGATGCCATAAGCCTTGTGGGCGGTCTCATAGCCGATGAAAATGCACTTTCGTGTTCTTGCATCGAGCTTTCTAGGGCCCTCACCGGCCTGGACCTTGGCAAAGACGGTGCAACCGAACACCTTGAGATGGGAGGCATCTCGCTTCTTGCCTGACCATGCTTCTTTAGGCGTCTTCTGCTGTTGTATCTGCTTCTTCTTGCCTCTCTTTCGCAGAGCTACTGCAGGCGTCAGGTTCACAAGGTAGGTAGCCGTACGTGTTGCTTTAGCCCAGAACCTTGGAGGCAGCTTGGTGTCAAAGAGCATGCACCTTGTCATGCCTAGGAGCGTCTGGTTCATCCTCTCTGCTACGCCGTTGCTTTGAGGTGAGTAGGGTGTCGTTTTCTGGTGTTCAATGCCCTGTGTCTTGAGCCACTCCCTGCAGGCTTCGTACTCTCCCCCGTTGTCTACTCTGAACGCCTTCACCTTCTTTCCACTCTGTTGCTCAACCATAGCGACAAAGGCTTGCACATTCTCCTTCACCTCGCTTTTCTTTTTGAGAAAGTATATCCACACCTTGCGGCTGTTGTCATCAATGCATTTGAGGAAATATCTGCTACCTCCATTTGACGGCATGCGGAAGGGACCGCACACTTCAGAGTGCACGAGGTCAAGGGGTGCGAGAGCACGCGTACCATTGCGCTTGAAGGGTTTCCTTTTTGCCTTGCCTTGAAGGTATGGCTCACACATGATGCCAGCTCCCTCCGCCTCATCACCTAACTCCATCCCACAAACTAGCTCCTACTTTGCCATGAGCTCCAATGTGCGATGAGCCACGTGCCTAAAGCGCCTATGCCACAGGTTTTTGGAGGATGTGCACAGGCTAGAATGAACAGCCCCTGTGGTTGTTTTTGCTTGCGCTTTTGTTGCTGAATCGTCTGCTGCCACTGCTTTCGCTGATCCAACATGTCCTTCCTCATCTGAATCTACATTGCTGCTCTCCTCATCATCACTCTCCACCAAAGATTCAGCCGTTGAATTTGTAGTTTTGGTCTGCAAGACGTAGAGCGCATCAACGTGAGGAACTTGTGGGACAACCTTCTTGGCAGAGTAGGAGATGTTGATGTCCTTGGTAGGAACTATCACCGCTTCCTTCTCTGTGAAGACCACTATCATGCCATGGTCAGTTATCTTAGAGACGAAGAGAAGGTTGGCTGTGAAGGAGGGCAAGTAGACCACCCCCTCTAGCTTGAGGTCGGAATCTCCACCGTTGACAGCCACTGTGACTAGCTTGTCACCAATCCCCTCAGCTGCCTCAACCTTGCCGTTGGAAACTCTGAAGTTCTTGTTGCATGGAGCAAGAGAGATGAAGTCTCTCTTCTCGTAAGTGGTGTGCTTGTTTGTGCCCGAGTTGAGGTCGTAAGCTCCTGGCCTGAGTATCGCACTCTCTTTGTTGGAAGCACACTAAGGCATCAAGCTTGTGGAATCCTTCCCACCATTTCCCCCTTGCCATTCATCACCGTCTCCTCCCTCTCTCTTGGGTGCATGGCACTCTCGAGCCCAGTGTCCAGCCTTACCACAGTTATGGCAGTTTCCTTGGTGCTTTGCACCCCTTCCACTGTTGCTAGTGCTGTTGTTTCACCTGTACCCAGAGGAGGAGGTATTGCGGAAGGTGCCACTGCTGCGTGAGGCAAAGGCAGCCATGTTTACTTCATTGCTACTACGACACATGGCTTCATTTTGCGCAAACTCAGAGACGGTGGTGTAGGAAACTAGATCTTCAGTCCAGCCTCCAATCACCGTTATCATGGGGCCCCAACTTTCTGGCATTGTCATCAGAAAAATCATGGCCTGCATGTCGGCCTTTAGGTCCCACCCCATGCCGGTGGCTTGTTGCAAGAGCGTCTCAAATTTCTTCATAAAGGCGGAGACATCCTCCCCTTCACCAAACCTCATGCTGATGAGATTTTGTAGGATGAAGAGACCGTTAGCAAGTGAGGAGGACTGAAAGACCTTTCCAAGTTTGGCGTATGCCGTGGCTGCCATTGTACAACCGCTGATGTTTGAAAGGACTAAGGGTTGTATGGAGGATACAAGAATGGCCAGAGCCTTCTTGTTTAGCTTGACCCATGCCACAAGGTCAGTACCCTCCTCCTTTGGTGCTGGGATAGTTCCGTCAAAATATCCTAGCAGATCTCTGTCATCCATGATGATCTCAAACTGCCACTTCCAAAGCGCAAACCCCTCTCCATCAAATTTAAGGCTGGGTGAATGATTCCCTGGTTCCCCTGTCCCTGCCATCCCTACAACTACAATTGTTACAGCTGCTGTACCTGTTCTTGATGCCGATGAACCTTTGTTTGAGGCCGCAATAGGCTGTTGGTGAGAAGAGGCAACTGCTTCCCCTGTTCACGTTGGCCGTTGCAAGTAGATGTAGGCTGATGTAGGCTGATGTAGACTGATATCAGCTCCCAAAGTAGAAAGGTGCAGATGTGTTGCATTCCCCTCCTACTGAAATTGCCCTGCAAACAGAGAAATTGGGTGAGAGCAAAGGCGGTCTCACTGCTTGTGACCTTAGCGGTTGCGTGCCTGAAACTTCCCTGACCAGAGGAGTGGGCCCATAACCCTTTGTTAGCTACTGAGCTAACCACCTCTGGCAGAGAAGCCGCGAAACCAAAAAAGCTCACAAAGGTTTTTAGGCCTTCTTCCTTTGTTGACATGTGTCATGCACCCCAAACTCAATCAGGCATACACTTCACCTTCAAGAGTACTAACGCCTTAGCATTACATCTCAAGAAGAGCCCAAGTCGTCAATACGCAAGAGAGCATCGAGCAAGGGTTGATTGATCAGCATACAAGACAAGTCCTTTTATAGCTCTCTGTCCAGTCCTAGAACTCAAAAGCACATTCCTGGGAAGTGGCCTGAACCAGCCACGTCACCAATAGACTTGTACTGTGGGCTTGACACATAAGCATCCTAGCGTCAAGGTGACAGACCAATCATGTAACATCCAAGAAGCTATGGATTTTCTTTCTTGGAAGCTTCCACAGCAAACAAGATGTGCATGTGGCCAGGATCAAACTGATGACCTCTCACTTCACCAAATCAACAAAATGGCCAAGGTAACCACTCACCCATATGGTGTACTCATAGGTCATATCTCACATGAGACAGAGCATAGTTGAGTCACATCACAACAGATCCAGGGGTCATACCTCCACAAGGGGCAGAGCATTCCTGATCCATCCTACAATACTAAATAAGGTACAAAAACAATCAACAACAACAACGACTAGGGCAAATGTTGCCTTCACTGTGAACTTTTTGGCACCATTCTCAAAGGCATTACACATGTCTCAAAGGCATGACACATGGGGGCTGAACTATGTGTGGTCACATGCCCAGAATGGTCTATGTTACTGGGCACAGCCGTCAATTATAGTCGATGGGCACGCAGACAACGACTGGACCCATGACATTGATGCTTGAAGTCATACATGCTACATCTTCCTTGTTGGCGGGACCGCTGTGTCATGGAAAAGTGGTACACAGGGTTGCATGGCGTGCAGCTCAAGTGAGGCTGAGCATGTTCCTATACGTGCAGGCACCTGTGAGAGTGTGTGGCTGTGTCGCTTGTTTCAGCAACTGTGTTTCTCCAACAGCTGCATCAAGTTGCGCTGTGACAACCAAAGCACCAAAGCAATTTTCATACACGATGGCAAACATCACACACGCACAAAGCACATGAATGTTAAGCATCACTTTATGCATGAGCAATTTGCTGTAGGTAGATCGTTTTGGTCGACATAATACACCAAATAGTTGATTTCCTCACAAAGGCATTCAACAGTAACGTCTTCAAGGCAGCTGTGCACGCTGTTGGGCTGTTGTGTTCCCGTGGTCATCCTGGATGAATGGCCACCTTGTGTGTGTGTGTGTGTGTGTGTCTGTGTGTGTGTGTGTGTGTGCATGTGTGTGTGTGTGTGTGTGCGTGTGTGTGTGT
>SZWC01009871.1:14035-28620 GCA_023375785.1 Penium margaritaceum
TCTCTCTCTCTCTCTCTCTCTCTCTCTCTCTCTCTCCCTCTCCCCCCCGTCTGCTCCTGCCCTACATCCCTTTCTCCTCCAGGTATGGACGTTCAATCCCTCTTTCAGCTGGTCGGCGAACAACATGCTGTGTGCCTGAACTCGAAAAACATTTCTCAGGCATCTTGAAAATTGTTTCTCCTACCCTCGTTGGCGCACGTGCTTCGTGCCTTGCTTCATCTCAGCTGACTCTGCCGCTTTTAGGTCCCCGTTCGGCCCTCCCAGCTGTCAGCGGGCGATGTCTGGCCATTTGGCTGTATTTTTTCTCGACAGTATTGCTCGCCTTGTGAGCCTTAACATGCTTTCCGAGTGCGAGTGGGCTCCCTCCCGATGTGCTGCAGGACGTCATGTGAACTGTGCTTCACATGCCATGGCCTTAGACAGTGCCCCTTGTCTTTTGTCGCCGTCGGCTTGTCATTCATTTGTGTCGCCTCATCATTCGCTGGCGTCGACTTGTAAGACGTCGACGTTTGCATATCGGTCGTTTACACAGTGCATGTCAGTGGTTGGCATCGTGCTTCTCGTGGACCGTGTGTGTACGCTGTGCGCTTTGCAGACGTTCTCACAACGATGATGACGGGGAATTTCATAGGCATTCTGTGTGCGAGAAGCCTTCACTATCAGTTCTATTCCTGGTATGCCAGACTTCACCTCCCCACCTCCCCTCTCTCCTTCCCTCGTCGAGCTCCTGAGCCTTGCACAGCTGATCCCCGTCTTGCCCTCCCCCCTCATCCTTCTTTGTTTTCGTCTTGTGCATGCCTTACCTGCCTTACCTCCCTTCCAACGACCGCGAGAATGCCCTTCACCATCGGCCAGAGATTTGAAGCCGCCTTCTTGCCAGCCTGTGTATTTGTGGATGGAGCAGAGAATGTCGGGTGCAGCCGGTTTAAGTACTTACTACTTTTCCCTGGCGTCTTGTGCATTCTGGCGGTTGTCACATTCGCGCAGGTACTTCCAGTCGCTCCTGCTACTCACTTGGACTACTCCGTTTCCTACCTTGTTGAGGTGTGTCCGTGTGGCCTTCCGCTCTCCACGTACTCATGTTTTTGTTCATGCTCCCTTTCAAGAAATGCTCAACGGGGTGGTGTGAGGCTCCTCCTACATGGTCTGCATGAGAGATGTCACGGGTCAGCACCTGTAGGCCAAGGCAGACACCTGCGGGCTTGGTGTGTGAGACTGAGGTCAGCCAGTGGTCTCATGGGATGGTAGCAGGACTTCCGGTCGGAGAATGGATGATCTTCACTTTATTTTTGTTTAAGGACGCTGCAGTGCTCCCCTGCCATTCTGCACTGTCACCTAGCAGCCGTTTCTTGCCCTTCTTGCAGGGTCCTTCTCTTGGCTGGCATAGAGGCATGCTGGAACGTGTACCCCTCAACTCCGGCATCATCATTGGGCCTCCTGTCAATTCATGTGCTTCTGCTTTCTGGAATTTGGATGAACGGAGCCTCTCATGTCTTGCATAAGCAGCAGAGTAGCAAGGACGAGTGAGGCCTATGTTGGGCCATAATTTTTTTACCTGCATTTCCCGAGCGTAGATTTGGTTCTCTTTCCTGGTTTAATAAAGGTTCTGGCATATTCGGTGGAATCTTGACCATACACAGGCACTCAAGGACAGATGCTCCTGTGCTGCAACTCACTCTGGGTTTGCTGCGGCATGCATGCATTAACATTCCTGTTGCAGACATGTTTCTAGTCTTACTGTTGGAGAGGATTCCACCGTGGCCATTATTATTCTCAAGTGCTTCACATCTATCCGTCTTGCGCTCTTCCTTATGCAGACTGCATGTCATGGCTCAACCTTGCTGGGTTGGATTCAATGTTCCATGTGCCTCATGGTTCAATTCGAAAGCTTCACAATGAATTCTTTTGGTCAGGCGTGCGCAGAATGCTACAAGGGGTTAAGGAGTTTTGGAGATGTGCGGCATCCACATTGAAGTAGTATGTTTTTCATAGGTAAAGATGTGTCCACTGGCTAAAGGTTATGATGTCTCATGTTACATGCCCAGAAGAGTGATTCTTTCAGCCGAGCACCCAGTCTTTTGCATCCAAGTTCTTGGTGCTCACGTATGTTTCACTGTTCAGGTTTTGATTGGACACAGCCAGACGCCTTCTCACCATCTTAAACAGCCTATTGGCCACATGTCTATTGCATTTAAGGCTGCCAACGGAACACAAAATGAGGGGACGTCACTTCTGCCTTTCTTGTTGCAAAAACTCATCAGACAGGAGACCTGTAGAAGCTGGCAGCTCACAGCTACCTCCAACTAAACCCTCTTAGAGCTCCCGGAACTTCTTAAGGCCCTCGTGTATGACGTGGAGCTTTACCAGGGCCATAGAGCCAAGCACCAGGGGCAGCAGGAGGACACAGATCATGAGGTACACGACCACTGGAAAGTAAACCAGAAAAGTGCTTGCTTGTGCTCCTTCCCACGGGTTGATGGTATCCTCATCGTTGAGGCGGAGAGACATTTGGTGGGTATGAATAGATGTGACCTGCTGTACATGCCGCAGCACCACATCTCCTGTGCTCTTGTGGGCGGGTAGATACACAGAAAATCCATCATAATCAGGATATCCTGCACAATGACGGGTATTCGATAACACTCATGTAAGCTTGTGCGAATGGCACCTTCCTCGTAAGCATGCAAACTGCGGTCCGTGACCTCTCTTACCATCATCGCTGAGGGCCCAGAAACAGCTTCCAGCCGCAGCACCTTCAAGTCTCATATTCTTCTCTATGGACTTGTATACAGTTTTGTAGAAGCTGTCTCTTGTCCTCACAGGGACATGTCTAAGCCCGAATTCTTCCAGGATGACAGGCCGGTTGAGCAAGGTTGAACCAGCCTTAAGGTGAGCTTTGATCCACCTTTTCCAGAATTTTTTCTGTGTGTCTTCTGACTCAGAGTCTGGAAGCCAGTGGTTCCACAGCCGGAACGTCGCAATGTCAACAGCCAAAATGTTGTGGTTCCGCACAAAGTCACTTCCTTCTGTCGCATTCCAGTCAATTGGGTATTTTGTGGTCGTTGGGGGGTTGAGGTGCATAAGTTCTGGAGTAGATCGTCCGAACCAGCCCTCTGATCCAATGGAGATGAGGTGTTTCCTGTCCAGCATACGTATGTACTCTGCAGAGAGGCACCAAATAAAATTTCTTCAGCTAAGGCAACTGTCATTCTAGACGAAGAAATTCTTCGGAGAAGTGCTCCATGAGCAGGAGAGGTCAAGAACGCCATACCTGACATCTCCTCAAGCCACGCTTGGAGGCTGTCCCCACTGGTATCGTACGGCGCCCTTGGCTCGTTTAGAATTTCCCATGCCAGAATCGTGGGGTCATCCCTGTAAGTTGTGTTGGTGTAGACGTTCCTCCTCGTCAATATTTCCTTGACGTGCTTCTTGAAAAGTTCTCTGGCTTTACTTGAGTTGTAAAAGAGCTCTCGATCCTCAAACTTGAACACCTTTCGTGGCTGACTCCATCGTAAATACTGAAGGGCACCGCCGTACGCCCCACTGATTTCACGACGACATTGTGACGGATTTAGTACGGCTTTCAGGCCTTCTGACTTCAAAATGCGCCGGCACAATACTCACACGAAGTCGACAAGGGGTAGAATCAATCTCACACAGTGCGCCTTTGCCCGTGCAATCGTATAGTCAAGCATCTGTAGCATTCGTTGTTGTGAAAGAGAAACAGGTCAAGTCGAGTTACCCTTTTTTTTTAATGGTCTGCAATAATGTGCGACTGCATTCCGCTGTGCGACAAGGCCTACCCTGAAAGTGTTCTCGTCGTAGATACCAGGTGAAAGCTGCAGTTGTGCAAAAAATTGCGATGCATGAGAAGCTGGAGATTGAAGTATCGAGAGTGAGTCATTACATTGCCCATGGTGTCACCTGAAGCGGGTATTTGTGCTTCTGCACTCCATCATGAAATGCCCAGGTTCGAAGCACGTTCAAACCAAGCGAAGAGCCCTTGGCGAGCACCTCATCGGCAGCTGGACAGCTTGTCCTAGAGGCAGTCCTGTTGAAATGGAGATGAGTGCAGTCCAAGAGATGGTAGGTGTTCCTGCTCAAACGCGCAGATACGAGGGAACGGTCTACAGCAGCGGTTAGCGGATCATGATATTCCATACCACAATCAATTGTCGAATATGGTTGACTGGAATGACCATCCAAGGATAGAAAACTTTTTTCCGTCGAGTAGGAGTTTGGAGCCAGCCCGTTCAACGAAATCCCAAGGACCACACGGAGAACAACGAGCAGGAACAACCTGGGCACAGTGGTCAAACACATTGAGAGGCAGCTTGAAACTTCTCAGCTGTTCACGACGTCAGCAGATGGGCAGACGGTGGCACCAACCAAGATCAGAAGAGCCAGCGCAATGATCTCGCCGCGACCAAAAGCCATGGTTCCGAGGAAGTGACCACCTCAACGTGAACGCGCAAACAAGGAGACCTCTTCATGTGGAGGAGATTCATGATCAGGCCAGTTCCGGAGCGCTTCTTCACGCATCGGAAATACCGGGCCCGAGGTGGATGGTGCACCGGACAATGAAGCATTTTAAATAAGGCGATATGGCTGAAAAATCCGCGCAAGCGTCAACGTAAGCCTGAGATATCCTTGAGTTCAATATTAACAACACCAAATCCAAAAAGTTAAAAACAAATTTTTTTATACCCATTGTATGGTCATGCCCCATCGTCCATCCAATTCACCAATCGAGCAACGCGAGGGGGGTGATGTGTCACCCCCCTCGTCGCCAGAATCGTGATCGAGCGTTGAGCCTTTTGTTTTTTTTTTTGGGGCACACAAACCCCCATTCGTGGATTTAGGGTTTCCCATGTTTGCGCGAGCGGAGCGCGCACAAACATAAAACCCTACATCCACGAATGGGGGTTTGCGATTCCAAAGAATAAAAAGGGCTCTTCGCTCGATCGCGATCAAGCGAAAACACCTTTTTTTAACATATTTTTGGGTGAAATAGCACGCGTACCCATAAAACACAAAGTGTGACTCTCATCCGCCCGTCGTTCGGAAGAAAGGCTACGATCCGCCTGTGGTTCAGAAAAAAAGCAACCATGCGCCCACCATGTGTTACAAAAGCAACCATCCGCCCAGCCTCCGCAACAAAATCAACCAGCCGCCCACCCCTTTTTTCGTGCTGGATCACAGCATGTGTTTGGGACCTGACTTGATGAAAGTGCAATGGTGCATCCATCTGAGACATAGTGAATGACAAAATTGAAGTCATGCATCAATGTTACATGGTATGTGGCGGGAACATGACCTTTTTTCAGCATTTCTGGGTTCCTTCGGTATTTTCTGTGTAACGTTGGCATATGCGTTCTTTTATATATTGTTCCAAAAACTGGGTACATGTGAGTTTAACCCTATTTTTTTCAACAAAACACACTTTACTACATGCAAACCGCTTTCAAACCCTACCCCAAATTACACTCAGGGTTTTAGGGTTTTATTTTTGCGCGGGCTCATGCTGGGCCCCGTGCTAGCGGGCCCCAACAGGTTCCCTTTCAACACATGGGGTGTTTCGGACCCCCCACTCAAAAAACCTCGCAAACCTTTGTGAAAAAAGTCACAAACCCCTTTTATTGAGGGGTTTGTGGTCTTTCTGTCATGTCAGACGACGTCAGCATGATGTCGCTCGATGGCATGCAACGTCGACAAAGTGTATGCATTTGGATATTGTGGCGTTTTTGCATGCTCGCTGGGTATAGCATTAACAAAGAAGCAAAAACACACATAGTTGGATATGGCTTGATTAATGTGCAAAACGTGGATATGGCATGGTTAATGTGCAAATCGTGGATATGGCGATAGATATCGAGAATTCTGTGGATATATGGTCACTCCCCCCTCTTAAATATGTTGGAACCCCAGAGTAGGCACACCCTATCCCTCTTCATTGGTCTCGTCTAACCATGGGCATAGGCAGACCTAACCCCTTTTCGTCCAGCAAGCCCTGGCGTTCCTCAATCATGCAAGAAGTTGAACTGTCTCTTTGCATTGAGTTTGGCGAATCCAACATCTGCTCCACCCATGGGTGTAAGTTGATAACTTAAGAATGCATTGTGGTACACAAAAAAAACATGGTGGTATATTCCTAGAAAATCTTTGGTAAGTGAGGGCCTATGATTAGGTCAATTTGATAATTTTGGAGAGACAACACATTATATTTCTTGTAAACCGATTACGAAGTTGAGCATATAGATTAAATGGTGAGAATGGGAATGGAGCATATGCATGTCTTCAAGAGGCACAACTGGCTGACTCGCATTATTGATGACCTCTACCAGAAGTCGTCAAGACTCGAGAGCCTCAACAACCATCTCCTCCAAGGACTCACCGTGGTGATGGACTTCTTAATGCACGCGAGGGAGAAGCAGTGCTCACCAAGAGGAAAAATCAACCCTCGAGTGAACTCCAAATCTGACTGGCACTTCTGAAGCCGTTCGATCCTATATATTTGAAAGGGCTGAGAGCTCGATGCGGCTGACGAGTTTGGAGGTGTACTTCACATGTGTTGTGGTCAACAACGATCGAAAGAGAATTGGCCTTGCAGCCTCACTTTTCCGTGGCACGACACTGATTTGGTGGTCTGAACAAAAGACCATCCAACAACGGTAGGACACTGACGAAGCCCTATTAACGGCTCACGCGACCGCTCAAACATCGTGAACCGCAAGAATTTTTTCAATCTTGAGCTGATCATTCTAACATGGAAAAAATCCTTCACTCCACCGGCCTCGCACACTTTGGAAAGCCAAACGTGAAGTCCGACGCACGGTACAAGCTTCAATGTTTGCTACGGCAACCTGGCGTGGCAAAGTGCACACGGTGCTTCTGTGAAATCATCACCAACGGTGACAACGCCCCCGGTAAACTCTGTTTCCACTAAAACAATGAGCTCAAATCAATACTTAGTTAGCAATATATATATATATATATATATATATATATATATATATACGGCATCCAAGATGACCTTCAACGAATGATTGTAGCAGCAGACTGCATCCACAGCATTGACTACAATGCTCGGTTGCAAGAATCCAATGGCTAGCAACCTCAAAACCAAAATTCATATTGTGGAGGTGGAAAGACGTAGACGAAGTTCTCGTCCCCGATAAAGATCGACGTCGTTGATCAGTGTGACCAAAGCTAATGCTGGACCTAGGAGAAGTCGGGTCATCTCTCGCACAAATATCAGAAGGGCAGCAGTAGGCCAAAAAGGGGAGGAAGTCTCACAAAAAACGAGGATTCCATAAACGATGAAGGATAGGAGTAAATGACAAAACTCTTCTCCAGTCTAAAAAATTCACAACGACCGATTGCCCATCTAAACGACTCTCAACGTCAGAAAGGAGGGTGCCTAAGATTGTTGAATGCAATGAGGGATACACGGATGACCAATTGGCGGTACTACTACGGCGGTTCTCAGATTACAAATCAAAGAACTACATGATGTAACAGGTTGGAGGGCTTGTCCAATGAGTGACCACAGAAGTATTCACACACATAACTTTTTGTTTTAGTAGAATCTGCAAGTGGTCTGGACCAGCGGTACATCAATATTAATGGCAAAATGCAACACCTCCCAATGATCAAGCGACCCACGACGCAGTGGCGGTTACAAAAGCCATCAGCGAAGGAAGTCATAGGAGAAATTTCAGCAGCCAAGGCCCGACACAATATGCCAATATAAATGGATGTAGCCAAGCAGTATCTATGACCTGGAGCTCAAGCGTGGCTAGTCCACATGGATAAATGGAAAGCAGAGGAGATCGCAGCAGAAAAAGGGGCAATAACAGCCTTATTGGCCTCACCTAAGACGTTCATAATATTTCCAACTGAATATGTATCCGTCATCGAGGATTTGAAGGGATTTCTCCAGAAGGGGTACCGAGAACTACCTCCACAATGTAGCATTGATCATTGGATAGACCTGAATTCGGGTAGCACACTGATGGTCAAAGGGACCTATCGCATGAGCAACCAGAAGTTGAAAGAGTTGAAAAAACTACTAGACGAAATGCTCCGTCAGGGGTTCATCAGGCCATCCACATCAACATATGTGGTTCCTGTACTTTTTGTCAAAAAAATGATGAGCAAGATGCAAACGTGCATGGACTATATGATGTTGAACGACTCTATCAGCAACAACCGCTATCCTGTTCCTGAGCAGATGAACTTCTTAACAAACTCCAAGGAGCAAGAATGTTTACCATAATCAACCTTTGGAACGGCTATCATCAGATCCGCGTATCTAATCATGACATCAAGAAGACAGTTTCTTGCGCCCGCTACGGGCACTTTGAGTTCACGGTTATGCCATTAAGACTCACAAATACCCCAATAATATTTATAACGGCCACGAACAACATCTTTAGCCTTACCTTGACGAATTTGCCGTCTTATATCTCAATGACACACTAGAGTACAGCCGAACCACCAAGGAGCATACTAATTATCTCCAAGAATTTGTCACATTTCTTACAAAGAGATAAATTTTACAAAAAAAACTCTCAAGTGTGACTTTGGTCACCGGTCGATCAAGTTTTTGGGCCACATCATTGGTGATGGACGGATCACAATAGACATTAAGAAAGTAGTGACAGTCGTTGATCGGCTAATGTCTGTAGGCATTTAGGATGTCCTGGTATCTTTATGCTTTTATAATGACAACCGTCAATGTATAAATCATGCATCCACTAAAGAAATCAAAGCCATCCTCCTCCAAGAAAACGTCCATAGAGAACAACCAGTTGAGAAAGTTGTGCAAACCAGAGCTAAACTACGCGGTGCATGAGAAAGAGATTCTGGTGATCTTGCACACGTTCAAGACATGGTGGTGCTATGTGGAATGCTAACAAAGTTTTGTCTACACCAATCACCACACCTTGAAACATCTCAAGACTTAGTTGAATCTTAGCCATCTATAAAATTAATAGATGGAGCTCCTCGAGTCCAACTTCGCTTACGACATCGAGTACCGTCCTGAAAAAATTAATCCAGTGAATACTCTAAGTCTGCAACCAGATGTGCTGGCCGAAGTCAGCACGCTCCTTGTCGTATGACCTGTGCCTCACGAGGTTATTTACCAAGGGTTACGAGGAGTTCGGTTGGCACGACAAAACAGAATTCTGCTTGGATGCACCATAATGGTGACGGTAAAGTACTTGCCAAATTGTCATATCTCCTAACAACGAACTCCATTTCATTCTATTGCATGATTGCCACGACACAGGTCTATGTGGACACTTCAGTAAGGACAAAATACTGGAGAAAATAGCACATTAATACTCGTGATACAAGGTGTAACACAACATCGTAAACTACTCCAAAGTTTGTGATGTGTGTCTATGTTATAGATTGAGACGAACCAAATGTCCAGGTGTATTTCAATTGCTACCGGTGCTCAAAGAGCCATGATCTTGCAATCTCCATGGGCGTCGTGAAGTCTTTACGTGACATACCAGGGAGCTTTGATGCAATACTCTTGGAGGTCGACCGGTCCTCGAAGATGTCGCACTTCATTCCAACAACAACGATGGTCATCACCGAGGGAACTGTGTAGGTGTTCCTCAACATCGTCGTCCGACTACACGAATTACTCCTCCATCACCACAGACAGGAACGCAAGGTTCACAAGAAGATGATTTCGAGAGCTTATGACTTGCTATGGTAATTGGATTCAGCTATCGGCCTTCCATCTCCACACTAGCTGGCAGACTGAGCAAATTAATCAGACATTCAAACACCTGCTCTGAAAGCTGTGAAAGTCACATAACACGGACTAGACGGTCAAGCTACCAACCGCAAAGCTCTTGTATAACTCATTGGCTCCACAGTGATGGAAAAATTCCATTTGAATACTTTTTTCCGGTAAACTGCCTATAATTCGACAGGTTTGTAGAGTTTGAGCAACACACTGGCAGTTGACCTCCAACGGTGAGACTTCCAGAGCATCTTGGATGAGTCTTACCAAACGCTCACGACGATCCAAGCAGTGATGAAGCAAGCAAATGAAAAGCATCGGATTAAACATCAACGATCGCGTCCTACTCAGCTCGGCAAATGTCCGTTTGTGAGATCGGGACTGCGCGAAGCTCAAATCCAAGGTTGAGACCATTCACGATTCAATAAACATGGGCATCTATTTTCACAAAGCTCCGACTACCAGACAGCGTTGTTATCCACCCGATGTTCCACATTAGCAGACTCAAGATAAATCCTACTAGAACTTTTCCTGCATAGATAGCCTCTACCACCACCCGTGGAAGAGGAGGAGGGCACGGAGTACATAGTGAAAGATATTTCGGAACACCACCAAAGCTGAAGGGTGACAGAGTATATCGTCAAGTGGTGGGTTTATGACGCTATGTACAAAAGCTGGGAGCCCTGCGACAACCTATGGAATGTCAATATATGAGGATCAGATCAACCGCTATTTAGCCGACGTTGACCTATGTCTCATAACGCAATAGGATTTCTCAAAAGAATGGGGAGAAGTGTTCAGTCGCTAACGTACACAAATCCCTAAACTCAACATGTGGGTATGTTTTTCCTTACATTCATGGCCCACCGCGTGTCGATCTGTGAATTTTTACGGCTTTCGGTTGAGGTCATTTTGGCCAACTGTCCCAACCTCCGGTGTCCGGTTCCAGAAGGTTCTGAAAGGTTTGACCACCTTCCAGAAGTGTCATCAGAACCATCACAAATCATATCAACCTTACACTACTCTTTGGTTGACTTCTTGATGGTGCGAGACGTTTATGAAGATGCATCTCAATATTCTTGAAACCTCCCAAATTCTTGACATAGTTTCTCAGAGCAGCCACTCATAATACAGCGTCACAAATGCCGTGCAACTTGAGTGTCCAAGACCCCAACTATGCCTCATTCTGGTTACCGCTATGACATAAACCCACTCGACAGTTCTGACAATTGTCATCGGATTACACCTACCTCGAACTACAGATTATCCAATTGTCCTGATTCCTTGAATCATCTCTTGTCCCACAACTTCTACCCGTGAATCAATCATGTTCCACTCAGCGTAACAGGAGGAGGACAAAGAGAGGGGATGTGAGGTGAAAACTGCGCATGGAGGATGTAGGTAGAGTTATAGACTAGAAGATTGTATAGATTCACACTAGTGCATATGGTTTTGAGTGATGTGTTTGAATTTTGGTGGTAGGTAGAAGGAGGGGTAGGAGGAGAGAGGGGGTGGGGACGATGAGGTGGATAGTGTATATAGGGGGCGTACATAGCGGTGCATGTGTGGATGACTGGAGGTGAATGCATGCATTTCACTTGTACACAAAGGCTTGAGTGATGCGTCCCCACCCTCTCCTACCTTCATTACAATAATTGTGCACAAGTACATGAATACATGTCATAGCCATATGTCTTGAAACACACTTCTACACATACTTGCCATATGTAATCCCCTCTCTCCCCTCCCCCGTCACGTAATATACAAAAACATGTTTAGTAGTGTATGTTCTGTACTTTACTCCACATATGCTTTAATGTACTCCAACATGCACTTCACCTCCAAATTCCACCACACACTCCCTCTTCAGAGTAACCAAGCAATAGATGTCGTATAGGGCATATGTATTGAATGTAGGGTTATATGTGAGGTCTATGGCAGGATGAGTGATATCGATGCAAATCTCCGTACTAGTGTACAATATTTTTTTGTGATTTGGTTGATTTTGGGAAGTGGTGGATACGCAAGGGAGGAGGGGGTATGTGGTGGAAAGTACACACGAGGAGGGTATGTGGAGGTGTGTGGCGGGATGAGTATGGTGAATGCAGAATTTCAACTAATCAATCTACATTGGTCCACGTGATGGATTCTGATAACTTTTTTATTCCCAAACACCAGATATGCACTGATCAGCAATTTCCTGTTTTTGCCATATGTCTGACAATGCCCTTGTACATAACCTTGTCATGTACACTCTCCTCTCCTCTCACCTCGACCCTGGTACCTTTTACAACCTAGTGTACAAACAAGATCTATAATATACCTTTAGCTCCATTCCATACATGTGATGGTACAGTCTCGCATGCATTGTCCACATAAACTTTCGACTAACCACACCCCCTACAAGGGAAGTCGTGTGACGTGCATGCATAGGGAACTGGTGGATGGTGGAAAGTGTATGTGGGGAGAGTTTGTGAAGGTGTGTGTCTGGACGAGTAGGGTGAAGAAAACAAAGTGCACTAGTGTATATTTGTAGCAGTGATTTGGTTGTGTTTGGTTTGTGGTGAATAGGCAAGGAAAGAAGAGACTTGTGGTGGAAGTGTATGTGGGGAGTGTATG
This sequence comes from Penium margaritaceum, assembly GCA_023375785.1. Classification (NCBI taxonomy): domain Eukaryota; kingdom Viridiplantae; phylum Streptophyta; class Zygnematophyceae; order Desmidiales; family Peniaceae; genus Penium; species Penium margaritaceum. The sequence goes on from SZWC01009871.1 coordinate 26,421, forward strand.
TGAGGGTTTCCGACCGGATACACACAAACTGCAAGTTTTCACCTGGATACATTCCCCACTACGTCGAAGAAACCCAGGATTTGGTTGTAACTATTGCATTCACATGCGGGGACTATGTGCAAGAACAAAAACCTTCCTGTTCTCAGTCCATCATATCCCTTTCTTACCACTCTAGTTCAGCAAATCGCTCCGACCAGCTAGCTTCACACACCAGTTCCAAGCATCACCCATGAAGCATTCCAGATGGGTGTGTTGGACTGCCGATGGACTCGTTATCGTTATGTCCAAAGGCATGTGAAGTGAGCGCTCTGCTCTCACAGTTGTCACCGAACATGGTCAGCATCAATTCTGGTGACCTCCATAACTCAATGGAGCTTCAAGTCCCACCCCTTTCTGCTCTGTATACCTGAACCTTTCAAGAAGTCATTCATGGAATACATGCAAGCACTGCAGACTGTTTACAAGTATGCGTTGCATCTCTCTCTTACTTGAGCAAGAAACCATCCCGTCTCTCATTGTTTGCTATCCATGACTTACAATTTGATCAATACCTCTTAATCCTTGCCTCTTGGGGTTGATTAAATTCCTCTCCTTAGTCTTCATGATGAAATATTTCAGGAGGCAGCATTCCTCTCCCCTTGAACTCGTCCACCGACCTCAGCCTTCACCCTTGATTGCTGCTTTGCCCTTGGGCACATCCCCTGCCGCGCCATGTCACCCTCGCCTTCACTCCCCTGTCATTTTCCTCAGCCAATCGTATCTCGACCTCACCCTTGTTCACTATCCCTTGGTCTCCCCTCCTCACCCCTCGGACATACGGCCACTTTCCTCTGACCCTCCACCCTCACCCTCATCCTCCCTCGCTCCTCCACCCTCGTTCTCATTCTTACCCTCGTATTTCTTCCCTCCCCCATCAGACAGGTACCCATCCTTGTCCTTTCCCCTCCTTCCCAGTCCTCCTCTCATTTAACAATTTTTTGTTTGCATTGGCTTCACCTCTCCTTATTTGTCTTCGATCTTGGCTGCGCACCCCATCTTCGTCATAGAGTAAGATGTCTTCATCCCCATGGCCTCGTTGACCCACCGCCTATTTCTGCCGGTTGCCGACTCCCTCAAATCCATTTGTCCTCCTTCCTCTCCCTCCTTCATTTCCATCGTCAATTGCTAGCAAGTGCAGCTCCAAGGCCAGCAACCCCCCCTCCGCGGCATCACAAAATGCTGACATGTCCTCCATATAAGATTTAAGAACCTCTCGAAAGACTCACAGGGCCTGCTAAACTTTCACCTCACAGTAGTCTAGGTGCTACCACAGAGTAGGGAGCCCAGGATGTACATCTCCTCACACAAATGATGTCTGAGGGACACATTTTGTTGCTCCAGCGCTATGCTGGAAGTATGGAGGAGGATGAGGAGGAGGAGGAGGGGGAGGAGGAGGAGGAGGAGGAGGAGGGGGAGGAGGAAGAGGAGGAGGAGGAGGAGGAGCAGGAGTAGGACGAGGAGAGCAACCATGAAGAAAACTTCAATGATGAGGACTGGTCGCTGGAGGCTGGTTAACCTGAGGCGTGAAGTTTCCTGCATGTACATTCCATTTGTGCGCAGAAGAGTGACTGAACTCTAAACTGAAACTGGGCCGCGGGTGCCCAGCTAGAGGGTTTCGATGACATGATGTACAGGACTGAAAGGGAGCAATAGCTCTGTAAGCAGGCAGAGATCTGCACGAATGCAGTCTTACCAGCCCAGAGACTTCTACTTCAGGGTAGTGCAGACTTGTATTACCCAAATAGTCTGATTATTTACATCATTGGGTAGAAAAGCACTCTCCACAAAATGTAGTGTCCCAGGTCACGAGTCACAAGGCATTGGTGCATAATCTATGATATATGTTTCTTGCAAAGTTAAGTTTCGGACATGGGTAGTTTCCTGATTCCGATACAGGACGCTATCCGAATTCCAGCATTTCGCAGCAGAGATAGTATCACAACTGTTTGGGGAATAGATGTCTTACCTTCAACTTTATCTCTGCATGCATATTTCCAGTAGCTGTACAAGGTGTTGGAGCAGATAGAAATTCGGACTGTTGGGTTACTCAACTATGACTATTACCTGAGAAAAGTGGTGAGCTTCAGGGCGATATGTGGGACAAATTTGGTCGACCTCTCATCCACTACTGACGTAGTTACTCACATTGAGCACCATTTTT